>CAUYQG010238564.1:0-31772 GCA_963574415.1 Tarsius wallacei | reverse complement strand
GTGTAAACTAGTGCAACCTCTGTGGAAAGCAGTGTGGCGATTCCTAAAAGCTCTAAATATCAACCTCCCATATGACCCCGCGATCCCCCTACTGGGAATATACCCTGAAGAACTCAAATCACTCTATAAAAAAGATACCTGCACATGTATGTTTATTGCAGCATTGTTCATAATAGCAAAAACCTGGAAGCAACCATGCTGTCCATCAAAAGAGGACTGGATTAAAAAAAGGTGGTACATATACACAATGGAATACTACGCAGCCATAAAAAAGAACGAAATCATGAATTTCACAGCAACCTGGATGGAACTAGAGTCCATAATACTGAGTGACCTCTCACAGAAACAAAAATCTGAGTATCACATGTTCTCACTCATATAGTAGACCTTGATCATCCAACGTATTACCATAAGAAAATGACTGACAGTGGGGGGAGGGGGAAGGGTGATGGGATTAATGGTAGTCAATATCTGTCTGGGGATGGGGAGACACCTCTTATCAACAAGGGTGCCTGAATGAAGCAAATTTGTATACCTCACCCTTAACTGTACCCCACAATATCATAATAAAAAATATTGAATATAAAAAAATAAAAAATAAAAATAAATAAACTCGAGGAACCACTGGCTTAAACCAATCAAGATCTGCTTCTGGGTTAAAGCCTGACTCCCTTGAAAAAATTAGTCGTGATAAAGAAGGGTGGATAAACTAAAGCGCGGTTCTTTCATGAAGGAGAAAGAAGTGATGGAGGAAGAATAGGTATTGAGTTGATTCAACATCATCTATTATAATCATGTCAATTTTTTTCCTTTTTGACTGGAAAAAGAGGCTTCTGGTATTACAAGCTTTGTTGTGCATATAAAGTAACCAATAACTGGCAAGGATATTTTCAAAGAATATTTTTGAATACCCTTAGAAAAAGTTTGACTCACCCTATTTCTATACAATGTCCAACAAAAACAACAACCCGTTAGCAATGCACACACTGTCTTTGAATCTATTTCCCATAAAGGGATTTTTAAAAAATACTACCCACAAGACAATTCTATATAGCAGAAAGTATAATTTTTATTTTTATTTTCATTTCAGCGATGGGAAAATGGACGTTTAGAAAGGTCAGAATCCCACAGCTAGCCCATCTCAGGGAGAGGACTCCCTTCACAGATCTTGGGCTACAGAGCTTCTGTGCATCCTCCAACCGAGCTCTGTGGATGGATGACCTCCCACACAAGAGTCGGATGTGAAGAAGGCCATGAGTGTTTTGATGACTCTCATCTGCATGGCCTGCTCTGATGCAGGACGCTGGAATTCCAACGACAAGAGCATCTGACCACTAGAACAAATGGCAGAGATTTCCCTACCACTGTTAATCGTACAGCAGAGGAACTTTGCATGCTGCCGCCCAAGAAAATAAGCATTTCCACTGCCCACTATAGCTTTAATAAATGACCCAAAGTTCTGCAAAAGAGATGCTACCTTGAGCACATTGAAATTACCCAAGAAGAGAGTTTTGTGTAGAAAAACCCCAAATTTTTTATTTTATCTTTGTGAGCTGGTGATATAGGTGTTTTCAAAATCCTAAATAGAAAAAAGAAAAAGAAAATCAGAAAAAGCATGTACATTACACATTATAATGAACTTCAACAATGGCTTTTCAGTTAGGGGACCCAGGCTGTCATGTTCTTAAAAAGCCATGAAACCAGCAGCTCAACCCCCAAAGACCATACAGGATTCCTGGAGGAGCAGAGCCCAAGAGACAGGGAGAGAGGGCTGTCACATTTCTCAGCCCCAGAGGCTGCCATCCTCTTGTGTTCTATCATTCTGCAGCCAGGAAGGCTTTCAGATCCTGAAAGCACATTTTACTGGAGGAGCACTGCCCAGGATGGAAATTCTATGAGCTTCCCAACCTCTATCACAGCCTGAGTTGACCTGTGAGGTCCCAAGCCGCAAGGAGCAGAATGTGTCATACGATGGGAAATTTCCAGAAGAAAACAACTTTCCCTGAGAAGCATGCATTTGCAGATTTCAGTGGAAACACCAGATAGAGGACAAAGACCATGTTGTCCTACCATCCCCTGCCCTCAGGTTTTCCTAGATAAACAGACATTTTCAGATTCTTGACTTTTGGCCCTGCCACTGATTTTCTTTTTCTTTTCTTTTCTTTTTTTTTTTTTTTGAGTTGGAGTCTCACTCCATCATCCAGACTGGAGCGCAGTGACATGCTCACGGCCAACCTAGTGTCAATCAACCTGCTGGACTCCGGCAATTCTTCCACCTGAGCCCTCCAAGTAGCCGAAACTACAGGTGCATGCTACCACGCCTGGCTAATTTTTGATTCATTGTAAAGATGAGGTCTCGCCAAGTTGCCCAGGCTGGTCTCCAACCCACGGGCTCAGGCAATTCACTCGCCTCGGCCTCCCAAAGTGCGGGAATACAGGCTGAGCCACCAAGCCTGACCAGCCACTGATTTTCTACCACTGTTCTTCCTTTCATGGCCTTAATTTACCCTGAGACTCTCTGATTCTGCACTGGACCAGCTCTAGCTCTGGGTTCCGGCATCACGCCAGTGTGACTTGGCCTAGGTCTAATGCACCTGATCACCAAGATGCTGTCACAAGGAGAACTTTATTTGTGACAAAGAGATGTCCCCACTCCAGCTCCACTGGGTCCTGGCACATCTGCCATGTCCTGACCCCAACCAAAATCATACAGGAACCCAGGTGGAGGAGAACACACTCCCATCCCAGCCCTGCGGCAGCATGGGAGTTCCAGATTCCAGGCAGAGCTCCTCCTGAGCTGGTTCGTGAATGCTCTATTGTGTTCTGTTACCCTCATGCTAAGCAAGTCAGAACAAGCCTTCTAAGCTGTGATGATGGATGTTTGTAGAGAACTCATGGGAGTTATTAATATTCATATTCCTGTCACACTTCTGCAAGGAAGGAAGCTTGTTGTCTGTAACACATCATTAGATGAGGAAGACAAGCGACCTTAGGGTTTTGAAGCACAAAGGGTGGCCACCCAAGACCCAGAAGGGATTGAGAGGAGAGTAGACAAGATGAAAGAGTGGAAGGTGTTCCATTCTCTCTTTTTGGAGACTCACAAGAGATTCTTTCAGCAAAGGTCCCTACTAAGTGAGCAGTTGTGGAGTCCAGGGGCTGTTCACAGTCTCTCCTGGGAATCAAACTGGATGTCTGAGATCACAGCTCTGAGAACATGGAGTGGGGAAGCTGGGCATCTGGGCTGAGCTGTCTTGCCTGCTATAGGACCCTGGAGGGGCCTACAGACCCAGGGACCAAATAGCAGGAGTCACATGGGCCAGACCCAGAACTTTCAGCGGTAGAGTGGAAGTGGGTAGCAGCTAATAGAGCCAGTCAGAGAGGTGGGGGCAGGAGCACGAGGATTTCAAACAGGCCCCTCAAAGATGAGGGAAACTCTTTCCACTTCAGTAAGGCTGTGACAGACGACCCTGAGGTGTCTCCACTGAGACAAGCTGACCTTTGTGCTTTCTGTTCCCTTGGACCAGAAGGCTCTTTCCCCTGCAGCCGCTACCTACTTATACCCTCAAAGCTACCGCTTCCTCTCCCCACCCTGAAGAATCAAGTGCCCAGTTAAAATGGAAACTGTTTTCACACAGTCCAGAACAGATCTCACACTCTTGTACTTAGGTGTGTGGCCTCTCTCTGCCTCCATGCCTCTGTTTTCTTAACCGCAAGATGGGCATAAGAATAGTATTTCATTTTGTAGTGAGAGTTAAAAGAGCTCATCTACATAAGCACGTGTGGACAGCACCCGGCATGTAGAACATCCTATTAAATGTGAGCTGTCACCATTATTACTGTTAGGATTATTTATGTGTCCATTTTCCTGGAGAGACTGAGTTCTCTGAAGGCAGGAGCCATGTCTCATTATATTTTTACCCCAAAGCCCAACACAATGCCAGGTGTTATTTAGTTGCACAATAAATACCTAATAAATCAATGCATTGATGAATGAAGCATACATTTTCTCACCCTGCTTTTATGGGAAAGCCTCACGCCATTCTTAGGCTACATGGAGTCATTTCTTCCTCACAGCATCAGGCCATAATTCATCAACAAATGTGTATGATCACCTACTCTGGGCTAGGCACTGTCTTGACTGCTCAGGGAGCAGGGGACACTCAGTGGTAAGTAGCGTAGTAGAGGGTGACCATCCTGAGAAGGTAAAATTTGCAGGAAGCCCAAGAAGTGAGGGAGCCAGCCATGTGGCTGTAGGGGAAAGAGTCTTCCGGTCAGAGGAAACAGAAAGCGAAATGTCAGCTTGTCTTGACTGTGACACCTCAGGTTCATCTGTCACAGCTTTACTGAAGTGGAAAGGGTTTCCCTCAGCTCCTGGGTGGCCGGCATCACGTGGGACACATTCTTCCACAAACCAAAGCAGGATCCAGCAGCAAGGGCCCTTCATTAACTGAGGTGCGTTTGTGGAGAGAAACTGCATTTCCCAGCCTGAGCAGGAAGGATGCTTCTGAAAAGCCCAGCTCTGTTTCTGTCCATCTTTCACAAACCCCTTTTGCTCCTGGATATAGCGATTAAATGTGATACTATCTAGAAAATGCCTAGCACAGTACCTAGTACATTGTAATAGTTTTAGAAGATCATTCCTGTTATTCTAGCCTTCTTCTCTCACCTTCCCCAATTCCCATCCTTCCAAAATGCTGCAAAGGAAAAAAAAATACTAGAGAATCTTGCCACTTGGGGGGCATGGGTGGGAGGGAGTAGAAAGAGACAACTATTAATAAGCATCTTCTGCACCAGACTGTGAGCAGCTTGAGAGCGATCTCTAGCTCTGTGGCTCTGGGACATAGTAGATAGTAGGTAAATGCTTGATGGAGGAACGGATGAAAGGTAAGGTGCAGTGCCATACACCGGGGCACCGCGCTGTCATGTGCTCGTTTCCAGGAGTCCTGCTATGATCCTCAGCCAACAGGAGCTGGTGACAGCCACAGAGAGAGGCTTGACCAAGACCTTAACTCCCTCCAGAGCCACCTGGCATTTGGGGCTGCCAGTGAGTGGCAGCACACCGAGGGGTTTGGGGGATTTCCCTGTAGTTTAGCTTTGTTGGCATTTAGATCAATCATTTCTTTCTGTAATTTTAAACTCCAGCTCAGTGTTCTTAGAGAAGATGTAAATTATTAAACAAAGGAAAGCAGCTCTGGCTTCAGATCAGATGGTAATTAGCTTCACCTAGCTCTGAGAAAAGTCCCTTCATGTGGCCCGTGTGTCGGCACAAGGAGCTTAGGACTTGGCAACGATGCGCAGGTTCTGGCTGATGTTAGTCTCAGAGTGCCTGGACCCCGGAAGGACTCACTGAAATGGATTTGGGCATTCACCCCCACTGCAAGAGGTGAGGGAAGGGGAAGGGAGGAGAGGAAAGGGGAAAGGAGAAGAGGGAAGGAGAGGGAAGGGGAGAGTAAATCTTGGCATAAGAACAAAGGAGGGATACACTGACTGTGCATCTTCTATGTGCCACAGGTGGTAATATATGATCCCATTTTAAAGCTTACATCATGAGGCAGGTGCAACTGTTTCTGTTTTGCAGATGATGACATTGAGGTTCAAAGAATTGAGTAGCTTACCCAAAAGCACGCACAAGCAGAGGAGCTGGGATTGGAACGTTGGAGCTGCCTCATTCCAAGCTGCCTCTTCTCAGGAGAAGCGTGGGACCCACCAGCAGCAACACAGTCATCCCAGAGGGCTCTCTGGGGGATGGGCGGTGCTCTTCCAACAAGCCTGGGGTGGGGGGCATGAGTCTCTCCACCCTTCAGTAGCATCAGAGTTGTTTCTGCCCTGTGAGAAGAGCACTGAGATCTCAACATGCCGGGCGAAAGGCCCACAGTCCTAGAGCAGTTTCTCAACTTTGTCTTCACTATGGTTCCCCCAAAGCAGCTTGTTAAGACATTTCCTTTCCTAACCATGAAATGCTAATTCCACAGCTACACTCTATATTATATAGATGCATATCTGTATGCATCTATATGTGCTTTATATGTAAAAGAGTAAGATTTTTCTCCCCCACCCCCACCAAGAACCAACTGCGCTCCACTGAGAACACCTTAGCAGGTCAGGGTCAGCAGTTCTTTCACTCATTCAACAACATTTATGGTGGGCTCCATACATGGACTTCAGACCAGAACGTCACACTTATTTTCCTCCCGAAAAATGATGGGACTTACTCTAAACTGTCACATGGAAGAGAAAGAGTTCAGTGAAATTGAGAACTGCTGGAAACCAGGAACAAGGCAGCAGAGAAGTGGTCCCATCAGTGGCGAGGCTTTCCCAGGGTTGAACTGCAGCTGAAGCTGGGTCAGCCCACCCAAGTCTGGCAGGCCCCCACAGCCATAAGGGCATCCACAGTGCTCCTACCCTAAGGCACAGGACTGCAGGAAGGCTGGCCTGCATGCCCACCCACAAGAGTGTGAAGAAACATCCATGCTCATGGCAAAAAACTCTAGGGTGTTAGGACAAGAAGCATCTTCAAACTCTTTCAACTCACCTCCTCATTTTTCAAAGAGGAAACTGAGATACAGAGGGGAGTGACTCATCTGAGGTCACAGTGGCTTTATTTGTGCCAGAGGGACAAGAAACCAGGTGTCCCAATACCCTTTCCACGGTCTTAAGTCAAATCTAACCCTGGCATATCTCAGCAAAAAATGCTGATCAAGGCTGAGCATGGTGGCTCACATCTGCAATCCCAGCAATTTGGGAGGCCACAGCAGGAGGACTGCTTGAGCCAGGAGTTCAAGACCCACCTGGGCAACACAGTGAGATCTTCTCTCTAAAAAAATATAAAAATTAGCCAGGTGTGGTGGTGCATACTTGTAGTCCCAGCTACTCAGGAGGCTGAGGCAGAAGGATCACCTGAGCCCAGGAAGTTGAGGCTGCGGTGAGCCATGATTGTGCCACTGCACTCCAGCAAGGGCAACAGAGTGAGACCACACCTCCAAAAAAAAAAAAAGGTGCTGATCAAGATGGAGTCCAAGCCTGGAGCCCTGCTAAGAACAGGTGCTGTAGTGAATTGGAACATGCAGGGGACTTTCTGACCACATGTGTGGAATCACCTGTGGCCTTGAAGCAGAGGTGCCCAGATGCCTGGGCCCAGAGAGAACCAGGCGGAGATCCAACCATGCAAATAAATACCAACACACTCAACTCCCTGCAGGAAGTCTGTACCCAGAGGCCCTTGCAAAGGAGCAGAAGGGAGCATCTACAGCAGTCGGATTTGGTATTCAGGAAATGTTGATACCTGAGGCAGTTTGGATTCTCAGAAGAAAACATGCCAGATAAGCTGCAGGACTTTACCTTCAAGCCACTACTGAAATGCCTCCTCTTCCAGGAAGTGCTCACCAACCCTCACCCCTGTTCAATCAGAAGCAAACTCTCCCTGCCTCAAAATCTTCAGATTGTGTCATTTTTGTGTTACTACACTGTCTTGTATCGTAATCACTCTTAGGTTCACGTCTGCATATACCATATCTCCCTTTTTAGATTATAATCTTTATGTGTAAATACAGAGCTCGAGATGTAGTAGATATTTTACATTCCCTATCAGTGCCTAGAACTGGACCATGTCCCCACATACACTTAGTAAATATTTGTTGGATGAATATTTTTGTGTAAAATCTATCATGGGAAATACAAGATTATAATAGATCCAACAAAACGGCATTCAGGGGAGAGGAGTCTTTAAGCACTGATTTTCTTTTTTTTCCTAATTCCAAAAGTAAATCCTCCTCTTGAAATTCAGAAAGTGACAGGGAGTTGTTGACACAGGAAAATGGGTGAGGGAAGAGAGGTTGAAACAATCAGGTATCAAAGCAAACATCTTGATTTACCTAAGAGTCCCTTGACCTCCGTTGGATGCTTCTTAGGATGAAGAGCTTTGACTTCTCAGGAATGATCCTCATAGAAATGGGGGCAAAGGTTCAGTTGAAAAAGATAACTAAAAAATAAAAGAGTCAAACGAACACCATCAGAAAGTCATGCAGAACTCCCAAGTCAGAGTTCTCATTGATCAGGCAAAACTAGATTGAGAAAAGACCAGAAGGCTGCTTTATAAAAACCCCCACACTGCCAACACAAACATGCAGTTCTGAACAGTGAACACCAGGCAAGACGGATGAAAATGCTTCTTCAGAAATTCCTAGTGAGGTCTTTTTTACCCATCTGGAGAGACCAGACACACACACACACACACACACACACACACACACTTACAGCCACGCACACACATGTTACGGATGAGAATGTTCTTGGACCCTGGTAACCTTCCAACAACCAGTGTTGCCAACCACTGTGCCCTTTGGTCCCAAACCACCTGCTTGTGACACAAGTCAGAACGTCCAGCTGAGCACCCCCGGACCATTGAAGTTCACACCAGCCAGGTGATTTCTAAGCCTGAGTGAGTGCCAGCTCAAACAGTCCACTTGGTATCATGCCAAAACACAGCTGCCTAAATAACAACCCCAAAACCAGCTCCAATGGAATTCCCCCTCTGCATGAGAAGGGTCGTTTATGCTGCCAAGAGATGGACTGCCAGACAGGGAGAAATATTCAGATAAAAAGAGGTGGGAAATATGTATTTCTTCCTCAGGAATGTCAAACATTCTTGAACACAATGGCCTGGAGATGTCCTCTAACATAGCTTCTGTCTTCCATTACATAGCTACCCATTTTCACAAAATAGCCAACATTCATACATACCCACCACTGTTATAGGTATTTACAAGTATTAACTCATTCAATCAATGCAAAAAACTTCTACAAGGTAAGAAATATTATTACTCCCACTTTGGGGTTTTTTTTTGAGTCAGAGTCTCCCTCTGTCACCTAGGCTAGAGAGCAGTGGCATGCTCCCAGCCACCACAGCCTTGATCTGCTGGGCTCAGGCGATCCTTCCACCCCAGCCTTCCAAGTAGCTGGAACTACAGGCACATGCCACCATGCCCAGCTAATTTTTAAGTTTATTGTAGAGTTGAGTTCTCACCAAGTTGCCTAGGCTGATCTCAAGCCCATGGGCTCAGGCAATCCTCTTACCTCAGCCTCCCAAAGTGCTGGGATTATAGGTGTGAGTCACCGCACCCGGTCTACTCCCATTTTTTATGAATGAGGAAACTGAGGTTCTGGGAGGTTAATTCATCCAAGATCACACAGCTTTGAAACTTTCACTCATATATCATACTATGTCATGTCTTGTGTTAGGATCCCAGGGAAACCCTCTTAGCTTTTTATCTCACTTGCTGTCATTGACAGAGTAATCCCTCAGTCTTTCTACTGGGAATATATGTGTGCTCCTGAGGATTTATCCAATTCAGTAAATCCAATGGAACCGTATTTTGCACCTGCTAGGTAGAAACCAGGCCTAGATGCAGGGACAGCTCCACCTGGTGGCGGGACGTGGGACTCTCCTCACTGCAGCTCACGGCCAGGGAAAGGGCAGTGCTGTGGATAACCACTCGGGATCAGGGCTTGTGACACAACTGGGCCACGAAGCTGGGTGGGACGTTCTGGGCAATGAGCACGAAGCTTAATCCTTTTGCATCCCGGACCTGCTCTCCCCCTGACTTATTTAGTCACTGACTTCATTTCCTGTGTCCTCGTATTTGGTTAGTTTGGTAAATTCACCCTTCAGCGTTCTACCAACCCCCATCTCCCAGTGCCTCTGGGTGTGACTTAGGCCAGCTCTGCACTAGGCTATACTTCCCTAGACCATCTCCCTGTTCGACTCAGCTGTCCTCACCTCCTTACCACAGAATGATCAAGAGCTGGGAACGGGTCTCAGAAAAAGAGACAAAGGAAACCAGATTTTAGGCCAGTCCTTGTACTCCTCGGGACACGAAAAGGATGCTGTGACTCACACACGGAGAAGATAGCTCACCTGGGCTGTGGGTTCCATGTGGACCTTTAGCCAACCCCTTTTGATAATAAATAGTGTGCTATTGTCTGACCTTGTCTGTATTCGTTTCTACCTCAAAACCACTAGTGGGGAACTGGGGCTGGTTGAGGGTTCTGGGTGTTATGGTCCCACCCACATCTGTCACCATTGTAGAGATACAAGGATCAATGAGCCATGGTCCTTCCCTTCCTTCAAGGAACTGACAGTCCCTCGGAGATACAGACTTATACACAAGTAGTATGATACAAGGTAGTCCAATACCTGGGAACACAGAGGAGGTCATGATGGATTTCAACTAAGGAAATCAGAAGAGGTGTCACAGGCCTTGAGAGAGGAGAATTTTGATGGCAAGGAAGGGAAGCACGTTCCAGGTAAAGGAAACCCGTGAATGGAGACCATGGAGCCTGAAAGGGCATGGATTTTTTTTTTTTTTAAGCAGGATTTATTGAGAGGACAGAAAAGTTCCCACAGTAGGAAGGGACCCAAAGGGGTTGCCCGGGCATGGGGTTTTGAAGATCAATCATCAAAGCACTGGGTTTAGGAGAGCCTCAACAAGAGATGAGACTGAAATCAGCCTATAGAAAACCCTAAATGTCACATTAGATGGCTTGGTTTTTGTCCTTTAACAAGTAAGCTGACATTATAGGTTTTGAGTATTTATTTTCTCGAAGACTTTTCCCTACATCTCCCGTGAACTCTGCATTAGAAAATCTAGCTCATGGACTCGGCACATCTCTTGCTGTCACACATCTCAAATTTAGTGTATTAGTCTGTTTTACATTGTTATAAATACATGCCTGAAGCTGGGCAATTTATAAAGAAAAGAGGTTCATTTGGCTCATGGTCCTGCATGGCACTGGCATCTTCTAGGCTTCTGATGAGGACTCAGGAAGCTTGCAATCATGGTGGAAGGTGAAGAGGGAGCAGGTGTGTCACACGGCTAGAGCAGAAGCAAGAGGATGAGGAGGTGGTGCCAGGATCTTTTAAACAATCAGTTATTGTGCAAACAAATAGAGCAAGAGCTCACCTGTGACTATGAGAATGGTACCAAGTCATTCATGAGGGATCCTCCCCCATGACCCAAGCACCTCCTATTAGGCCCCACTTCCAAAATTGGCAATCACACATCAACATAAAATTTGGAGGGGACAATTCAAACAATATCACTCTTGATTGTCTCCCCAAATCTGTTCTTCCTACAGTCTTCCTCAACTTTCTGCTTGCACCAAAAACCTAGGAGTCAGGTTACACTCCTTTATTTTTCTCACACTCCACAGCTGATTCCGCATCCTCCAACTCTAATAGCTTTATCCTGAAAATACATCCAGACTCTAACCACTTCTCACTCTTCATGGCTATCACCTTGATTTAGCCACCGTGATCTATTGCCTGGATAATAGCAAGACCTTCCTGTCTCCCACCCAGAGTCTAATATCCACCTAGAAGCCAGAGTGGTCCTTGAAAAATGTAAGTTAGAGCATGTCAGTCATTCCTCTGCTCAAAGTCCTTTAGCAGCCAAGTGTGGTGGTATGCACCTGTAGTCCTAGCTACTCGGGAGACTGAGATGGGAGGATTGCTGGAGGCCAGAAGTTCAAGGCCGTGGAGCTAAGAGAGAGCATCCCTTTCCTGGGTACCCCTGTAAGAGGAGAGAAGCTCTCCCAGAAATCACAGAGCAGATTTCTCCTTCTGTACCATTGGCGAAATTGAATCCCACGCCCATTCCTAACCAGTGCCTGGCAAGGGAATGGAATAGCAATGTGTTACAAAAAACACCCCGGACTGTATAAAAGAACATTCCTCCTATCTGGGAAGGAGCCAAGAGACCCAAGAATAACTTGGACAAGTCTGGCTTGGCAAATAGATGAGCACACTAGGGCTTGCATACAGGGCACCCCTGGGCAGCAGCAGGACAGCTCCAGAAATCCACCCCACTTCCCCTCTAAGCTACTTTTAAGTTACTTTTCTGGCTCTTTGCCTACTGTGTGTGATGTGACTGTTTTTCTGAGTGTCTTCCCAGATACTATCTGGAGTATGTGGGTTCTCAAGGAGACCTGCTCCTTGGTTGGGCGCCGTGACCTTTAGGGATCAAAAAGTTGACACACAACTTTAAGTAACCTGGAGGGGGACCCATTAGCCTACATCATGACAACCTTGGCTCCTTTGAGATTTACCTCAGGACTGGGAAGGACCTCTGTCCTGTCTCCTGTCTCCCACCCAGAGTCTAATCTCCACCTAGAAGCCAGGGTGATCTTTGAAAATGTAAGTTAGATCATGTCAGTCATTCCTCTGCTCAAAGCCCTTCAGCAGCCAAGTGTGGTGGTATGCACCTGTAGTCCTAGCTACTCGGGAGACTGAGATGGGAGGATTGCTTGTGTCTTGGAATGCCTAAACAAAAATCAGGGTTCTGTTCGGAAGAAAGAGGGGAAAAAGAGCTACTGCCTGTGTAACAAGCTAAATACTAAGCCAAGAGACATCCAGTTCCCTGTGGCCTATGAATGCCACCTTATGAGGCAAAAAAAGGACTTTATAGATGTGTTTGAATTCAGGGTCTTGAGATGGGGAGATAATCCTGAAGTATCCAGGTGTGTCAATGTAATTAAAAAGTGTTCTTAAAAGAAAGGGGCAGAAAAAAATTTGGTAGACAAGAGAAGGCATTGTGACAACAGAAGCAGAGGCTGGAGTGATGCAGCCACGAGCCCCTGGAAAGTGAAAGAGGCAAGGAGCCATCCGGATTCTTCCCCAGAGCCTGCAGGAGGAACCAGTTCTGTAGATACTTAGAGATTCATTGCAGACTTCAAGACTCATTGCAGACTTCTGACCCCTGGAACAAAATAGATGTGTTGCTTTAAGACATGAGGCTTGTGTGATCTATTATATCAGCAGCAGGAAGCTAATACAGCTGGGTAACCAATAATGTCTCTCACGTGTAGAAAGGGCACTAGATGGACAAGTGGGTCTTCAAGAAGCATTCCCTCAAACTTCTAATAAAAAGGGGCTTTAATAAAAAATCATCACAGACCCACCTGCTTCTGGCTTCTTACAAGGCAAGATGTCGGTGCTGAGGCCAGCCCTAGGCCAGTTCTCTCCTGCTCAGCTTGGCCTCTTTTGTAGCAGAGCTTCAGGAAATGCTATTTTCAGACCTGACATATAGAAATCATCTTATCTTTTAAGAGCATTAGCTTTCCTAGCTTTTTCTTCCTTTCTTTTTTTTCACCAGTGGGAGGAAGAGAAAGAGAAGACTCCATGCCCTGCAGTAGAAATAATTACCTTCAGGACTTTAAGACCACAATTCCCACTGCTTATGCCATCCTGATCAAAGTCAATCATGAATTAAGAACAACCCGCAGCCCTCTATTCACTATTTCTTTAAATAATCTTCCTGCCTCTCCTCTTTGAGGGAAAAAAACTTAAAACCAAAGACTAGTATTAACTATAATGATAATGTTTCACGTCCATATTCTCAAAGAGTATTAGCATCATTAGACAGTTAATGCATATGACACTTCCCTTGGTGAGGCAGGTCAGTACCAATCTTCTCTCTTAGCAACAGGGATCCAGGAGATGCAAGATTCCGTGCTTGCTCATAAACTTGTCATCCATCGGTCACAGAGCCAGGGCTGGAAACCAGGGGCGAAAGAATCTCAGATCTTCCTAACATGTGTAGGACTGGTGTGGACCAATGGCCTCCAGAAAACAGTGAGTTTACAAAAAAAAAAAAAAAGTGGACCAATTAATAACGGGATTCATTAAAAAAGTAGACCAATTAATAACAGGATTCAGACAGAGTTTTCCCATTCTCTAGGGGCGAAAAGATTTGTGAATAATAAACAGAGAACAGAAGATGGTGTAAAAACCAAGGGCTACTTTGTGTGGCATAGACAATAGAGCTGCGGGAATTCAGAGAGAGGAGACATAACTGAGGATGTGTGTCCATGCAGAATCCTCTTTTTTATTTTTTCACATTTCACACCAACTAGAATTCTTGTAGCTCAGAGAGGTGCTCTGTATTACACAGTCAGAGCATGTATATGTTCTACCTAAAGACAAAACAGCAACTGCATCCACAGCAGAAGAGAGGCCACTAGACATTGGTAACTTGGGCCTCTGTTCCCTGTTATTGTGACTGACCCGGATTTAAGAAACCTCCTGGGATTGACAGTAGTGGGATTCTGCCAGGGAACGGGCGGGGCACATCTCATCAACAGGGTACCTGCAAAATGAACATTTGTATACTTAACCCTGAATTGTACCCTACATCTTTAAAGTTAAAAAAAAAATTTTTTTTAATCTCCTATGTCTTCATTATGGCATTGCTACACTCCCCTGACCCAACTTGGGTCCCTGCTCTGAAGAGACAGCCTAGAGAGGGACTTGTGTGACTTGAAATATTTTATCCTTTACTGAAAGGGGCTAATTCTTTTAAGTTAAGCAGCCTGGTGTTTCATTTAAGGCTAGCAGGTGATTTCAATGAATTTTTTCAGAAGGACAGAGATGAGTTAAGTCAGTGGTTCCAGACTTTGCGATCGCATAGACCAATAAAACATCCTCTCCTCCCTCACTCAAAAAAAAATGTGGAAGGCTCAGGAATCAACAAAAATTTAGGAATTTGTTGTTTTACCAAATAAAGGCAGTTGAGGGGGGAATAAAAGTAGCTATCATCTACTACTACCATCCTTTTATTTTTAAAGAGGGCATTTTAGTACCAAATAAAGCAGAAGGACCTAATCTCAGATTTCTAACAGAGAACACATTTAGCTCTGTGAAAAACTCACAGTTGTCATTTTTTTCATCTCATTATTACAGACTGGTGAAAACCTTGCAATGTTCTGGCACCAGCTGCAGACCTGCATTTGGAGACCACTGGGCAATGTGTTTCTTGTGTGCTCTTCCAGCTTTTATTTTACAAGATTGCATTTACCATTTTGCCTTTTTATACAAATTCAAGAAAAGCCATTTCACATATTTATTATGCTCCTTGAAGCCACAGTGACAGACTGTCCCTGCAGAGAGCAGTCTGAGGGAACACTTTCTTCCTCCACCTATCTACTCAATCATTCGTGCACTCATTCATTCATTCAACATGTATTAAGTACCTACTGACTGTCATGGGCTATATTAGGAAATGGGGAAACAAACAAACAAACAAAAGTCCCAGCCCTAATGACATACAAAAATCAGGAAACAAGGAGACTGAGTTGCAGCAAGGCCCCCTAATTAAATAGCAGCGCCAGAGCGCATCCAGGTCAGAAGGTGAGGGCTTGGAGAACAGGGAGGGTGGAATGGCGTGCACGTGCCGCACCCACAAAATGTTCATCTCTCATTGTACACACCCCAGTCCTGACGCTGACAGCAGGCATATCTTCAGATAAGGCAGACAATGAGACATCCCACTGTTCTAATTCTGGAACTGCTATGCCACCTCATTAATATGTGAAAATGTGTTAAAAAGCTGCTGATAAACAGCTGCACAGAGGCAGAAACGGTGGCTCGCGTCACATTTGCAAGCGTTATTGGCTCTCCAACATGGCATAAGAAAGGAAGCTTTGCCTGCATGTGTAAATGGGTGATTTGCTATAATGCTCTGCTTTATGGGGAGACATTTTGCCATATCTCGTCTCCCCAGCCACAGTTTAAGGACACTTCTGTTTTGCGCAGCTCTGTAAAGGAAGAACTGTCATGTTGACTGGCAACGTTGTTTTAACATTCTGACTTATCAATAACACAGAAGATTGACTAGCTTCCACGCACTGCACAACTTCCAACAACTGCATTTTTACTCACTCAGAGAGCATTTGATTAAGAAATTAGATACTAGTTATATAAAAATTAGTGCAAACCCCATGTTGACTGGGGCCATGGGAAGTGCTTTTCTGGAGAGGAGAAGAAAATTTCCTTCTAATCCAGGAGCAGCCTGGGAGTTTGGAAAGAAGCTTATCTAAAATGTTACAGCCAGGGCAGATTTTCGAAGCTCACAGGCACCACTCCCCAGCTCTCGGAGCGAAAGTCCCCACTTACCTCATCTCGGGGAGGGCTCTGCTTCGTATTTCTCCAGCTACACTTCCAGCTGGAGAAAAAGTCCCACAGAAATCTCTATCCAATTACTTCCTCTTTGCCCCCACCTCTCCCCTTTCCAGTGACAGATTGATAGCCTCCTCAGGTGCCTCCTGAGTGTGCCCGAAGACAGGGGACAGCAACATCAAACTCGCTGAATTGATTTCCACCCCAGGCCTGTGGAGGTGGTTTTCATCACTGACCTCCCCTTGACCCCCCTCCCCACCTCACCCCACAGAGGAATTACAGCCTACTGGGGACCTTCTCCTCTGGATAAATGGTAAACTGCTTTCTGTTTGGTACCAGGTGGTGGCTGCTCCTTTCCTTCCGGGTTGGGGATTATGTATTTGTGTAATTTTTATATGATGTTTGTTTTCCTGGCAGATGGCTTACTTCTCATTATTGGGGCAGCATGGTGGGGGGAAGAAGGGTGTAACTCTAGGGGCATGTTCTGCTTGATAAAAGGCTGATAATAAAAACGTAGGTTGTTTTTTTTTAACACATAGAGAGCAAAACTATATAATTTAACTAAATGCGAAGAGCCTTGGATCCTGCAATTATCCAAGCAATGCTTGGAGCAGGGTAACTTAGAGACGGGATTTTCTTTCTATAAGCATTTGGATCATGCTTCTGGCACACACATCTCCTTTGGCCTAGCTCCCTGGACCACCATCTCCATGCCACCCCCTAAAGAGTGCCCAAAGGGGCTTACCAGGGTGTCCCCCCCTCTAGAAAATGTGACTATTTCCTGGCAGTGTTGAGGGTAGGGGGCCTTAGAATTGCATAGGCAGCATTAAGTCAAAGCTCTTGGTATAAAATTTGACCTAATTAAGATGCTACTGGGGCAAAGCATTTCAACAGCAATTACACAGGTTGTAAAGGGGTGAAATACCTTTTAAAACCAAGAAAGCTTCTGCCCCTGAGGGTCAAACGAGGAGCTGTAAATGCAGGACATTGCTTGTCTTGACCTCAAGGAGGGCGCGTCCCTTCCATCAGCTGCCGGGAGTTGGTCTAGGATCTCCTGAACCAGACTCTGACTGCCCAAGACCTCTGTCATCTCTCTCATGGACAGCTTCTCAGGAACTGTGAGGATCCTCTCATTGGTAGCTCTTGACTCCCCTTACTAAGCTACTCATTCATTCACAGATTTTGTTTGAGCCCTTATGATATGCTAAGACCTGTATCAGCTTCTAAAGATGCAGAGACGGATTAAAATGGAACATCAGGATGACCTCATCTGATAATCTCTAGACCAAATATAATTTGTGAACATTTCTTTACAAACAGTTATGAGGTTCTCATGGTGATAAATTATTCATTCAGGACTATTTTGAATATTGAGCCTTTGCTAGGTCTAAGCACTGTACGAGGTACCAGAAATACAGAGATGAGCAAGGGACAGTATCAAGTCTGTCCCTGAAAAGTTACAAGTGTAGTGGGAAAAATAGACAAGCCCATAAACACGTGAGATCATGAATAGTATTCCTCAGTTGCACGTGGGAGAGAGAGGCACAGAGAATCACCCTAGCTAAGACAGCTGGAGAATAAGAAGAAAGTTCTGTGGCCCTGCTTAGGACTGAAGTATAGGTATACCTACTTCAAACTAAGTGAACAAGAGGTAAGGGTCAAGCCAGACTGCATGGGTTCAAATTTCAGGTCCTCCACTTGCTGTGTGTGATTACGGGGTGGCTACTCACAATTTCTGCGCCTCTATATCCTAATCTATAAAGTGAGGCTACTACAACCTCGTCTTTGAGTCGTCGTAAGGATTAAAGAAGACATATGTAAAGCACCTACAGTGATGCTTTCCCAGCTGCACCGTTGGCTATGTAACGTTGGACAAGTTATTTGAACCCTGTGCCTTAGCTTCTTCAAAATATCTACTCCATTGGGCCATTAAGAGAATGTAAAGAATAAACTCATGTAAACTTTCACCAAAATGGCTGGTACGAGATCCTAGTTATTTTTATTGATGTTTTTGTTAACCACAAACACACTCTCAATGTAATAATTAAAAAGCTTTACATTTTAAGTTATGTTCTCATATTCAAAGGGAAGACCATCAACCTGTAAATCAGAACTTTAGTTAAGGGAATTTAGGAAAATTGATTAACCTCTTTGAGTCATGTTTTTTTCATTGATAAAGTCCCCTCATCCAAAAACTTCACAACAACCTCCCTCTCTGGTAGGCAGAGTCAGACACACCTACAAAACCTGGAGCAATAGCTATCCTAGGTTGTACTGGGTCACTTACTAGTCTTCCAATTTATCTGTGAGCTATTTGAGAGCTAGAACTTTGAGCTTGCCTATGTATCTCATGCAATGTGCCAAATAAATGTTTGTTGAATGAGTTTTTTAGCCATGAAGTTTGGGGGTACAGAGAGATCCAATTAACATTAATTTAAATAAGCAGTTTAGCTAGTGGGAGTTGTGAGCTTGGAACTGAAAGTCTTCTCATTCTTACTACCACATCTTCCCCAAGACTACAAAATCAGCTTCTACAAAGTGATAAATTGGGAATGATTGTTTTCCTTGCAAATAAAGTTCTTTATTTTAGTAATTTAACATCAATTACCTTTAAATAGCAAGTTACTCCAGTGCATTTAAAAATTAATTTGATTTAGGAAATGTCAATGAATCTGCAACTTGTCAGTAATATACCTGTTTGCACAAAGCAAGGATGGCTGGATCCTGACTCAAGGTTTTAGCTGATGTGCATTTTTAGGATAACTAATGCCATCTGAGGGCTCAGGGCTGTTTTTTTGTTATTGTTTGCAAAAACAGCTAAAAAAATTACACAAAGAAGTCATAACTGTAAGGCTCTGATTTGTGCTTAATTCTTGAGTATTTATTCAAATACCCAAAGCAGTGGGAATGAAATCTCAAAGCCCAAAGCTCAAATTATTTCCACTCCAGGACAATGAAGTTCCTCATGATCCCAAATCATAATTGTAGAACACAGAAACAATGAAAAAGTCAGCGATTCTCTTTTACATTCCAAAACGGGTCCTTAAAACTCAGAGACTCTTTTTAAAAGCCAAGGCCTTTGATTTCTAAGAACCCAATTTGGGGAAACATAAAAATCAGGTGGTATTTTCTAGCCAAAAGGGTGGATATATTGCCATAGGATCTATTACATCCTATTCTGGTAAGTGGGACTACCTGAATGTCTTCATAGTACCAGCCACTTGGAAGATGCTTCATGGAGAAGCTGCCTTCTAGGTAAGCCTCTCTTGGGAGTAGAGAGTACTGTGAAAAGGGAAAATTAAGAGGCAGAAGCCAGGGGCCAGGCTCAGTGGCTCACACCTGTAATTCTAGCACTTTGGGAGGCCAAGGTGGAAGGATTGCTTGAGCCCAGGAGTTCAAGACCAGCCTAGGCAATACAGTGAGATTCCATCTCAACAAAAAATTAAGAATATGTTAGCTGGGCATGGTGGCATGCACCTGTAGTCCCAGCTACTTAGGGGACTGAGGCAGAAGGATCACCTGAGCCCAGGAAGCGGAGACTTCAGTGAGCCGTGATCATGCCACTGCACTTCAGTGTGGGCAACAAATGAGACCACGAATCAAAAAAAAGGGCTAAGAGTGGAGATTAGTGAAAAGAGACACATTCTGAAGGGAGCCTCATGGATGGCACCCACATATGTGCACATTCAAAACCATATACACTCCCAACCTTGGACCCTTCCCTTCAGAGGACTTCCATTGCAACATTCACTGTCCTCTCCTGCCTCCAAATGCTGCAAATGGCAGGGGGAAGAAAGAAGGGTTTCTGCAAGGGTTTGGCAAGTCTTAGTCAGATCATCCTCCTTTCAGAGATGCGGTGGCATCTGTGACCAGAGTGCACTATTACCGTTGTCCATGCGCATCCACCACATCTAAATGCCACTTGGAACTCTGGCCAATAGGTATGCTATTCTACACAGGTGGCAGTGGACTTCACCTTTATCTTCACCTATAAGGGTAATATAATTTGAACATATTACATATTTCCCTAAAATTACATAAATATATGAAATCTCTATATTATTAAGGGATGTGAAGCTACAAAGCTATTCGTACATATGTTTAGTATGAAAGTTCTTGCATTATTCACAGGAATTTCTGCGTTTACATGTCTATCTCCCCCACTAGACTTTAAGTATTTTAAGTGTCAGAACCATCTTTGTTAGGAAACCAATAGTGCAATCCCTGATACATCCTCCTATTAATATTTGATCAATAGTGAACAATGTATACATGTCCAGGAACAACATGGCGCACAGCCCAGAGTCTGAGATCAGACTGCCTGGATTTCAATTCCAGTTCCATCCTTACTAGATATGTGAGCTTAGACAAGTTACCTAACCTCTCCATCCAGTTTTTCATTCCTACTATGTTATATGTTAAAATAACAATACTATCTACTACATAGAATGCGTGTCTGACACAAAGTACTCAATAAATATTACTATGAGTAATATTGAAATTCAGAATATCTGACCACTGAATCTACCAAAAGACTCCAAACTATCTAGTTTCATCCCCAACTCTACTAAAGAAAACCCCATTTTGTACGATTTCATTTCATATTGGAGGCATAATTCAATGGCCATCTAAAATGTGGAAGAGTTTCAGACACAGGAGGTGGTGAGTAGCTGTTTTTGTCTCCACTGAGAACCAGCTGAGAGTCTTAAAGAGCCACGTGAATGATCTAGGTTTAAAGTGTTAGGAATAGCTTACTACATTTGAGGGTGTGGAACTGCAGGCTGAAACCTCAAGGGAAGCCGTGGAAGGAAATCCCCTCTTTTGAAATTAAAAAACTGGGTAGAGAACTGGCTCTCTCTAAGATGGTAGGATACTCACAGTAAAATAACAAGCAGTACAAAGGTCAGTTGAATTTGACCTGAAATGCTATTGACATTGTTCCGGAGAGATACTATTACCTGGAAACAAGGGTAGACCAAAAGGAAAAAAGTATGGGAAAGCAGATTCTTCTACTTAATGCGATTGTAATAAAAACATTTTAATGTGTTGTTAATCCTCATACGAAATAACTTTAAATCTCATTAAGAAACTATTTCTAAAGGACTTGAATGAACGATGCTAGGGTATAAGCATCGCCAATTAATACAGTGAAGGCAAGCAGTTATCGAGGCCGCATGTAGGAACAACCTCGGCTAAGTACCTAACATCCTGTTCCTTACAGATCACACCGTTTGCAATTTCCGGCTTAAAATAGCAAGTAGAAGAGGAAAAAAGTCACTTCCACTCCCTCTCTGGGGGGAAAAATTGACAGAGAAACCCATATGTATGGAGAGAACCAAATTCCACACCTACGATTCTTTTCAAGAAGTGGATTTTGCATATTCCCTCTCGGGTAGAAAATATTCTGATTTTAGTGAAGAGGTGGATGTAGTCTCGTCTCTCTTCTTAGTTCCTCAGAGGAAGAGACCACCGCAAAGAAAGAAGCTTTCTAAAGGGGGAAAAAAGCTAGCAGGGGCTTTGATCCTGAGCAGCCTGAAGCCTGAGTAAGGGCACATGTAGGTGGTGGTGGACTCGGGCACATGCAGTTCTCCAGCCTTGTGAGGCAATTAGAGGGCTGGGTGGATGGTCACGTGTGATGGAGACACTGACACAGAATTGAACGGTCTGTTCGCTTTCAAATTACTGAACATTAAGTTGAAATGTTTTCATATAAATATTAAATTATATGTATATAGCAGGATTACAAATGTGTATGCCACTACTCCATTTTTCAAGGACAATGTCACTTCTCTATATCCTGTAACTGATCTTGTTCTCCCTGCAAGCTTCTACTCTATTGAGGAGCAGAGGGAAAACCAGACCTGCCAATTAATATCATGTCAGGCTCTTCCCTGTTTTGCAGTGTCTTTTGATCATTCCCTTTTTTTAAGAGAGAGAGAATTCTGTTCATTCTCTCTCCCCAAATGGCACATGGTGATGGGAAAGAGGGCTATGACCTATACATTGTGCCCTGCTCCTTTCTGGTGACTGGTCTAGCCCAGACCTGACCGGTTGTCTTCTGGGACACTACTGGTACCATCAAGCCCCTGGGAATACTGTGCAATTATTCCCTGCTGGAGTCCACCCTTGCCAGGTTGCGGGGAGCTAGGGGGACTGCCCCAGATAGCAGCTCTCGTCATGTCCAAGGTTGAGCTGTTGTGGCTCCCCAGACACGGTGGACAAGTTGTTAAACCAGAGCTGGTTTCTCCTCAAGCCTCACAGCCTCTCCCAGGCTATGGAAGAGAAAAGGGCCACCAGCCCAATGCACCCCCTTCCTAGCAGTGCGTGTCTACCCCAGTCAGCTCTATTCCCCAAGTTTCCACCTATAAAAGGAGGGAAGAAATATTTTCCTCTTATAGCTGCACATGCTTTGTTTCACCACAACTGATTTTAACCAGCTGAAGCTGTAAAACAACCATGACCTTTAGCAATGCCACCAACACTACCCACACAACACTGATAAACAACTAGGAACTTTGAGTGACCCTGATTCCTCAGACCTTTATGGGGCCTATGGTTTCTGACCAATGAACAACGGGACCAAGCAGACACAGATCAATGAACACATTCTGACTTGGCCAGACTGCAAACTTTCAATCACGAATTAGCATGAACACCATGAACTTCCTCCCTTTCTGGTGCATATAAACCCTGACTTCTCTTCAGAAAATGTGGTTCCCTGCTGTGCATTTCTTGGGCTAGAAGGTAACTAAGCTGAGTGCTTGCTTTGTTGAGCACTGTAGTAGCCACTGGTTTGCCATGAATAATCCTAACAGGAGGAGGATGCGAGGATAAGGGCATTGGATGCCCTTTCTCTTTGGTCCTCACTCCTCCACTAAAGTGTTGTTTTGTTTTGTTTTTTGGATAGAAATTCCTGTGTCATTGTTCCCATGGGTACTAAGCCTCACGTTGGTGAGCCTAGCACTGGTGGTAGAGGAAATACAGGAAGAGAAACTGATTTGGCTTTCAGGACACATGTTGAGAAATACTTTAAATTATTATTCCTGTTATATACATAGGTCAAGAATGAAAAATTCATAGTCAAATCTGGTAGGGGAAAAAACAATTAAGAGTTTACTTACTAGATTGCAAGCTAATAATAAAAGACACTTAAAAACTACAGTTAAAGGCCCGGCTTGGTGGCTCAGCCTTATGTAATCCCAGCACTTTGGGAGACCGAGGCAAGTGGATTGCCTGAGCCCATGGGTTTGAGACCAGCCTGGGCAACTTGGCAAAACCTCATCTCTACAATAAATAAAATATTAGCCAGGTGTGGTAGCTCATGCCTGTAGTTCCAGTTACTTGGAAGGCTAAGGTGGAAGGACTGCCGGAGCCCAGCAGGTCGACACTGGGATGGCCGTGAGTGTGCCACTGCGCTCCAGCCTGAATGACAGAGTGAGAATCCAACTCAAAAAAAAAACAAAACTACAGTTAAGCCTTGGACAATGTGGAGGTTAGGGGCACCAACACCCTGCACTGTCAAAATCCTCACATAAATTTTGACTCCCCAAACACTTAATTACTAATAGCCTACTGTTGACCAGAAGCCTTACCAATAATATAACCAGTCAATTAACACATATATGGTATGTTATATACTACTATACTCTGTATTCTACAATCAAGTAGGCTAGAGAAAAGAAAATGTCATTAAGAAAATCATAAGGAAGAGAAAATATATTTACTTTTCACTAAACGGAAGGGAATCATCTTAAAGGCCTTCATCCTCATCATTTTCATGTTGAGTAGGCTGAGGAAAAAGAGGAGGCATTGGTCTTCCGCCTCAGTGGCGCCAAAGGTGGAAGAAAATTCGCTGATGAGTAGACCCACGCAGTTCAAACTCATGTTGTTCAAGGGTCAACATGCCAAGCCCTTTCCTAAGGGCTTAAATCATTTAATTCTTGCAATGTCCCTATAGGGCAGGTACTATTTCATTATTACCATCCTCATTTTATAGATGAGAAAACAGAAGTACAGGACAGTTCTGCAACCTTGCCCAAGGTTATAAGGAGAACTGTGGATGAGCTGGGATTCTAGACAAGGCACTTAGGCTCTTGAGAAACTCACACACAAATGCCGGATGTCTGCCTAGCAAACTGAGGGAACAGCAGCCCTTTAAAGAAGAAAGGGGAACAGCATTTACTGAGGGCCTTCTGGGTGCAAAACACTTATGCGTACATTTTCTAATTTAATCTAGGAGGTTAAAAAAAATTAGGGAACAAAATATGCAACATTTAGTTAGTTAAGTGACTGACTTGCATCAAAGGAGCTTTTGTTCGTATTTTTTAAATTGGAAAAATAATAACATGAAAGCAGACTTGGAAGTTAAGAGGATCAGTCCCTAGATTCTTCATTAACAAAGGGCTCTTTCCAGCCATTCACACCCGGCCACACAATGAAACCATTATTAGAAAGACTTCAGGGAAGAGACCATCAGTGTGCTTTCTCCCTCAGCAAAAATCAGCCAGAGACAGGCATTTGCTATAAAATTATCTGGGTTTAATCACCATCAACATCAGAACGATAGAACATCAAAGTACTAAACTTGTATGTACAATTACACATACGAAAAATGTTCTTTGTGAGGAGCAATTTTCAGTCAATGTGACAAACAGCAAGAGTCATTCCTATTTTGGGTTTGAAAAGAGAAATGGAAATTTCCAAGAAGTTCCCCTCCTCCCTCTCACTCAGGTGACCCTCCGAACATCCATTTGCAAAGGCCCGAGGTAGGAAGGGAGGTATTAACTATATCAGGCACTCATTCCGCCCCTCTTATGGAAGGGATGAATTTTGAGGAACCGTTTTCCATCATTTATTATACTGATGTTCCATCCGCCGGCATCATTAGGTTCAGTAGTTACCATGACAATATGATGCCTACAGCAATCTAACTTGATAGCCACATGCCAGAATGTGAAAAAATAGGACCAGCTAAGAAAGTGAGAGAAATATAATTAATCTGAACCACACAGAAAATGTGCACAAAACTAGGACCAAAAGGAGAACTGCCGAAATGTCATTGAAGAGGAAATTATGAAGGACAGCAATAATCAAGTTTCAGTATAAAAATTTAACTAACTAGAACCAAGTATTGGCCTATTTCTAAGATAGGAAGGAGTCAAAGTCAAACTTATATATTGTTCTGGGCCCTTTTCCCTCCCCTGCCCTGCCAATTTCCTGCTGCAGAGCCCAGGATGTCATCGCTGATTCTAGCGGTGGGATTGTCAGGGCACTAACTTCCCCGAGGACCTCAAGCCAACACCTTAAGTACTGCTATCATGTCACTCTGTTTGTGTCCAGTCTGCTATTAGACCCAGACTTCCCATCTGAGGAAATAATTTCCATTGTTCTAAAGCTAATCTTAAGAGACAAGCTGTATCAGTCCTGTGTCAGGAAAGCCTGTGTCCAGTCACCTGTGTCAGGAGGTCCTGTTCCCTTGCCTTCTAAGTGCCCAGTGGTGGCAAAAGGCTAGCACAAGCCTCCTCTTAAGGGCCCAAATAAGGCAGAGGAGCTGGGAGATTGAAGGAAAGGAGTTAAAGGTGTACTCCTGGGAGTCGAGCCGGGATATGCAGCCATCCTCAGCACGGCTGGGTCGGATAGCGGCGCTGGGCCAGGCGATTTGGCCGATTCATATTGGTGGTCATGGGCAGCTGGAAAAAAAGAACAAATATATACTAGAGGACAACCCAAGACAACTCTGCCCAGGGTGACTGGAAGGATGCACTTAGAGTCCCCTGCACCTCTTTCTGGAACATTTCCCCAGGGCTGTGTTCTAACCATCCACCTTCACCCAACACCTTGGCCACCTAAATACGGTGAACAAAATTCCAATTTTATGATGAGGGGAGGTCAAATGATACATGAGCAGAGCTAAGTCCACCAGCTCACTGAGGAGCGGGGAGCTCAGCTTTTCCCAGAGCTTACAAGGATCCCCTCACCCCCAGGACGGAGCGACCATGCGCCCACGTCCCTGATAACAACACCAACTGCATCTCTCACATCTCAAGTCTTATTAAAAGTGAAGAGCAATATGAATGATAACTGCATGTATTGAATATTCTCTGCATGCCAGGCCCTTCACATACCTATCTGTGAGCTAGCTACTACTCACCCCACTTTAGAGACGCAGAAACAGGCTTAGAGAGGTCACGTTCTTGCTCAAGAACTCACATATAGTAAATGGTAAACTAGGATTATAAACCCAGGTCTCCTTCATCCAAAACCTGTGCTTTTAACCCCCGCACCCCATGGGGAGAGGCGTTCCTTACCTGAGGGACCTGAGATGGGTTGTAAAGAGGAACAGCCCCTTTCAAGGGAGGTGGAGGAAGCAGACCACCAGGGCTGGAGTGGAGCTCAAAGGAGACACCCTGTGGTGGAACATAATGGAAAATCCTGTCAGGGCCTGCCTCCCACATTCCAGAATGACCACAGCTTCAGGAAGCACACGGGAAGGGTTTCTTGATAGAACTCAGAGGGTCTCAAGCAAACAAGCATGGTTCCATGGGCACAACCAACCCCTGGGGCTAGAGTGGCAGTGCTGGCAAGAAAAAGCCACAATAAATTATACTGACATCATCATAAAAAGTAACGTATTTTTCAGAAGGCCTAAAATACGACAAGAGTGCTCTGACCAGGCTTCAAGAAATAAAAACATTTTCCTAGCACTATGAAATCCTTATTGATGTGGACAACTCATTAAGAATTGATCCCAGTCGTTGCCAGAGTCTTTGGTGGACTCTGGCTTTCCTACTGGGTCAGGGAAAGAGGCAGTTCCCCAGACTTCACCTGAGGAAGCTGTGATACGCTGAACTGTGTCTCCACAAAAATTCTTAGTTAAAGCCCTAGCCCCCATTATCTCAGAAAATACAATATTTACTTGAAGATAAGGTATTTGTTTATTTTATTTATTTTGAGTCAGAGTCTCACTCTGTCACCCAGGCTGTGGTGCAGTGGCAGACTCATGGCTACCACAGCCTTGATCTGCTGGGTTCAGGCAATCCTTCTACCTCAGCCTTACAAATAGCTGGGATTACAGGCATGCACCACCATACCCAGCTAATTTTTTTTATTTATTATAGAGACAAGGTCTCGCCAAGTTACCCAGGCTGATCTTGAACTCCTGAGCTCAGGCAATCCTCTCACCTCCACCTACCAAAGTGCTAGGATTACAAGTGTGAGCCAACATGCCCAGTGGAGACAGGGATCTTTAAAGAGGTCATTAAGGTAAGTTGAGGTCATATTGTTGGGCCCCCACCTATTATGGCTGGTAGCCTTGTAAGAGGAAGAAATTGAACAGACATACTTAGAGGAAAAACCCTGTGAAGACACAGGAGAGAGGCCTCAGAAGAAACAGCCCTGCTGACACCTTGATCTCAGACTTCCAGCCTCCAGAACTTTGAGAAATTGAACTTCAGTTATTTAAGGCTCCCACCCTGTGGTACTTCAACATGGAAGCCCGAGCAAACTAATGAAGAAGCTTTCTCCATATTCCCACACAGACCACACCGAGAGTTCAGTTCTCACACACAGGCTGGGGTCCCAGGCTCCAGCATGTGGGCTGCTCACCTCAGGCCCAGACAAGCCTCCAACCCCAGTGCCCAAGGGTATCCCCTGACTGGACATGGATCCTTGGCCTTCACCCCCACCTGGAAAGCAACAAGTCAGAGCTGTTTTCTCTACTCAGGACTGGGGTTTCTCCACTCCCAAAAAGCAACCCTCTTCCCCCACCCTTGAGAGTACCAAGACCACAGGCAGCCCAGAGCATGTGAGGCTGGTACCTGAGACCCCACAGAAGGCACTAGCACCCAACAGAGGTGGTAACTCGGGGGAAGATGCCGATGAAAGACCCAGGCCAGCCTGGTGGAGAGAAGACACTCCGGGGGTCTCCTGCTTGGTGGAGAAAGAAAGGCAGCATTGGTGACATTGGTGGTGAACAAACCCTTGCGGCCCAGTTGTGTTCCTGACCCACAATGGCGGCCCCCTCCACCACCTGCTGCTGGTACTCCCCCCAAAACATCATTTTCCTCATGTCACTCCTCTGCTCAATAATCTGGACAAGGTCTTTTTTGCTGGTCCCTGAAGTTAAAAGTTCTTCATCCCAACTTTCCAAGGCCTTTCATAATCTGCCTTTGCCCTCCCAGGCCCAATTCATGTCCCACAATCTCCCATCTTGAGACCTCTGTCTCACTGGACTGGGGGAGAGAGTCGGATGCCAGCTTCAAGAGCTCCAAGGCACTGAGGCAATTTCCTCTGAAAGGCCCATGAATAGGGGGCTTCCTTACCCCACAGGTAACCCACGGAGCCTACCTCGGAGTCAGGACTGTCAGATGAGTCTTCATCTCCTGAGGGAGACACGTTGGTGGAAGGCTTTGATCGAAACCAGCTGAACCAGCCAAATCCTGAGCTCTGGAAGGAGAAGAGGAATTGTTGTAGCCTATAGGTTTGCTTCTCCCACCAACTACGAGATTAGCCCACCCCAATGAGACAGTGGTGAGGAGGGGAGGGAAGAGGAGGGGAGATGGTGGGAGGGAGGCGACACAGCAGGCGCCCAGACTCCAAGCTCTGCTCCACCATGGAGGAAGGGAGTGACAGGGGAAAGAAGGACACAAGACAAGTCCCCTCACCTTTGTATGCTCCTTCCCATCTCCTGGCTTTTCTCCCTGGGCAGTATTTTGGGAAGATTTTCTATCAGTCTCGTCGGAGGACTCCTCCTCACCCTCCTGGACTGAATTGGCAGAACTCTCGGAAATACTTCGTGCTCTGGAAACCAGTGGTGCCTGGAATTAAAGAAAATAAGAACTAACGTGTGTGTGGCACATGACAGGTTACCAAACACATTCAGGTATGCTCCCTTCCCTGACCCACTCAAGTTCCTAAGGGGCTAGTCTTCCAGGATCCCTGTCTACTGACAAGGAAGTAAGGCTCAGCCATGAAAAAGGACTTGCGAAGGCTTAGGACAGAATCGGAGCCCAAACCCAGTCTCCCTGTTATCCCTCATCTTCAGAATTTTGTCTGCTGTGATACCTCTCCAGAAACAGGATGTTTCCAGAACTACACCAAGGCCTGGAGAAGGGGGTATGGACCGCAGTTGCTGGAGATGAAGAGGGCCAGGAAGCATCCCACAGAGACCCACAAACCCCTCAAAACCCAGAGAATGTAGCAACCGAGCCCAACTCACCTCAGCACTCCTTTTCTGTCACACTTGCCCAAGGTCAGCTGTGAACATGCTCACCAAAGGGGGCAAGATACACCCACCCACACCCCTTTACATTGTTTTTCATTGGGGTAAAATATCCACAGTGTAAAGATGGCCATTTTAACCACCTTAAGTGTAAGTTCAGTGGCGTTAAGTAGATTCATAATGTTGTACAAGCATCACCACTGCCCAATCCAGAACTTTTTCACCTACCCCAACAGAAACTCTCCACATCCGCCTCGATCCTACTTTCTGTCTCTGTGTTTGTCTATGCTATTCATCTCATATAAGTGGAATCACATGACATATTGCCCTTTTGTGCTATATTTACATTTTATACTTTCAATAAAGCATAATTGGTACACACCTTGGAAATATTTTAGCAAAATATAGACAAAGTTTTATTTTTTATTCAATTAAGCATAATATTTTCTATATGCCAGGAATTATTCAAAATGCTTTATGTTTAGTGACTCATTTAATCCTTACAACAGTCCTGTGAGATCTCATTTTACATATAAGAAAGCTAAGGCACAGAAAGGTTAAGCAACCTATCTAAGATCACACAGCTAGTAAATGGCAGTGCAAGGGTTCAAACCTAGGCAGTCTAGCTTTCCTTCTAGGAATTTCTTGTAACTGAATAACTCAAAACATAGACAAAGGCTTGTATGCTAGGGTGCCCATCACTGTCTGTTATACTAGGGGCAACCCCCTAAAAAACAGAATTACTTTTTGGAGGACAGGCCCCTGGTAGTTTAGGCTTCCTCCATAGGTAAGTGTTCTAGGAACCCATCAGGATGAATGTACCAGCTAGCGTTGTGAGAGGCTGCGTCTGACTTCAGTGAATTTTTTTTTGAGAATCTTTCAATGCATTGGCCCATTTCATGACGGGTGATTTACAAGCACATCTGCCCACACCACACTGAGTGTTCAGTGGTTTTTGACCAAAAACAGTAGGACCCCATGGCCCACCCTCCTTATTCACTCAATCTTTTCCCAAGTGACTTTTTTTGTTTCTCCAGTTGAAAGAGTCCTCCAATGGAAATGTTTTGCTGATGTAGAAGAGGTGGAACAAAAAAACAGCAGGAGCACCAAAAGACATCAAAATGTACCAGTTCAAAACTGTTCCGAGCAGTGGAAAACGTGTCTCAATAGGTATATTGCATCAAATGCAGAGTACTTTGAAGGTAACTGAAGTTTAAACATATAAGAATAAATAAACAATTTTTAATAAATAAATTCTGGGCTTTTTTGGGTCTTCCTTGATTATGAGTAAAAAAAGGAAGGGGGGAAGAAAAGAAAAGTGACACACTTGAAATGCTGAACACCGTGGGAATGACCAACTAAAATAGGAGCAGGAGCCCGGCCTCTGCTGCCTCCCCCACCTTGTTTCTTAGCCCTCTTCCCTGCTGCTCCCCACTCTCTAGGCACAGTGGGGCTCTTGTGCTTCCTTGGTGACACTGCGACAGCCTCGGCAAGGTCTTTGCTCTGCTGTTTTCTCTGCCTTGAACACGGACCCCCTGGACATCTTGCTGGCTCACTTCCACACTCCATCCTGGTCTTTACTCAAAGGCTTCCTCGGAGATGTCTTCCTTGGCCACCCTCACCCACAGTAAGGCGTCTTGTGCACAGAGTTGTTTCTTTTTAGCCACCTCTGCTGGCTTTGAGTGCCGTGAAGGCAGCTTTTTGTGACCCTCTGGTGTAGCCCCAGACCCTGTAACAGTTTCTGGTGCACTGCAAGAACTCAGTGAATATTTTCAAATAAATTAATGAATGAATGGTGGTACTTTCATATGGTGAATGTTGTCGTATCAATATTAAAAATCATATTTATGAATGGCATAGAAAATCTCATTATATAGTGTTAAACGAGAAATAAAACTTTACGTACGTATGGTCTTAACCATTTAAAAACATACACATTTATACATAAATACACATATATGTGTATATACACTTGTATATATGTACACATGTATAGGCACATATAGAAAAAATATTGTAAGAACCAAAATATTTGACTGTTAGATTCCGAGTGGTATTTTATTACATGTGGTATTTTATACTTTATATGATACTCTATTTTTATATTTTTCTATAACAACAATGTGCTACTTTTTCAGTCAGAAAAAAAAATAAAACAGTAAAACATTGAAGTTTCTTAAGATCTCTAGGCCTGTTTCTTCTTGGGAAAAGTGTATGACTGTAACCCTCCAACCAAGCAAAGCAGAAGAACACCCAATGCTGCCCACTGTCGAGGGAAGGGGCACATTTCATCAGCAGCTAGATAGCATGATTGATGGACACAGTCACCTCCAAGGCCTCCAGTCTAGCAGAGGAGAAAGACATAGGCAGGCGTATCAGAGCTTCCATAGAATTTCCTTAGAAATGAAGCAAGATAAGGCCAGGCACAGTGGTTCATGCCTGTAATCCCAGCACTGTGGGAGGGTGAGGCAGGAGGATTGTCTGAACCCAGGAATTCAAGACCAGCCTGGGCAACATAGTGAGACCGCATCTCTACAAAAAAACCAAAAGGTTAGCCAGGCGTGGTGGTGTGCACCTATAGTCCCAGTTACTCAGGAGACTGAG
>CAUYQG010238553.1:0-24733 GCA_963574415.1 Tarsius wallacei | reverse complement strand
ATTATGCAGATACCCTTGTTGATGAGGTGTGTCCCTCCCTCTCCTAGCAGTTTCCCTCAACTGCCAATCCCACCCCCCCTGACAGTTTCCCACTAGGGATTCCCAATTTGCCAATCCCTTTCTTATAGTATTATAATAATTGGTCAAGGTCCGCTTCTGAGTGAAAATATATGGTATACTGTTCTTTGTTTCTGTGATAGATCACTGAGAATGATTGACTCTAAATCCATCCAAGTTGCTACGAAGTCCATATGTTTGTCCCTTTTTTGTGGCTGCATAATATTCCGTTGTGTGTATGTACCATATTTTTAAAATCCAGTTCAGCTTCGATGGGCAACATGGTTGGTTCTGTTTTTGCTATTGTGAATAGAGCTGCAACAAACATACATGTGCAGGTATCTTCTTTGTAGAGTGATTTAAGTTTCTCTGGGTATATTCCCAATAGAGAAATTGCTGAATCATATGGAGGGCCAATTTCTAGTTCTTTCAGAAATTGCCACACTGCCTTCCAAAGAGGTTGTACTAGTTTGCATTCCCACCAGCAGTGTAGAAATATTCCTTTTTCTCCGCATCCTCTCCAGCATCTGTTGTTGTTTGTTTTATTAATGTTGGCCATTCTTACTGGGGTTGTGTGGTATCTCAATGTGGTTTTGATTTGCTTTTCACTGATGATGAGTGAGGCTGAGCACTTTTTCATGTGTCTGTTTCTGCCTTTAATCCAGAATGGACAGAGATTTGAAGCTGTTTCAAACATACTTTTAAGGCCACCATCAGTTGATCCTCTTCAAACGCAGACAAAGTTGATTCACCTGGCTGATTCTCAAATGGGTCACAGATCCATTCCTTCCCAGCTTGGGAATCTTTTGTGGTTGGGAAGTAATACTCAAATTATTTTGAATGCTGAGATAGGTGATCATGCACAGGACAGGAGAAAAAAGGCCCTGGCTCAGTCTCTTTCAAGATCTCTACAGATGTTAAAAAATGTAAAAAAAAAAACCCAATGCTCACGTGTCACCCTCATAATTCCAGTTTGGCTTTGAAGGTAGCCACTTTATCTGCCGGCTTGAACACAGTTGTTGTTCTCCCCTGAAGTGACAGATTGAGTGTGCTGAGCAGGTTGACTATGTCACACAAGTAAGCAAATTTTGCAACCCATTCTGTATCACCGAAGTGTGCTGTCAGGGGTGACTGTTTTTTCAAATGAAATCTCTGGAGTGGCTCTTGTAACTCAAAAACCCTGGCCAGCGATCTACCTTTAGAAACTAGCCATCCTGCTTCTGTGTATAAGAGAAGACATGTGTGCTCTGAGTCCACCTCCTCACAGAGCTGCACGAACAGACATGAGTTAAGGGTGTGTGCTTTAATGTGGTTGGTCATTTTAATCACATCCTGCAAAATGTCGTTAAGTTCAGGTGACATTTTTTGGCTAGCCAGCATTTCTCTATGTATGACACAGTGCGTAGACTCACATTCAGAAGAGGCCCAGACAGAAGTGGTAAATAAAATAGTCTGCGGGCCATGCACAGACTAAAATTAGTGTCGAATTCTGACTTAAAGCCTGCCACCAGATGCAGCTGTACAATTGAAGTCTATCAACTCACTTGCTACTCACTGATAGGGTTTTGATATAAGTCTGCAAGCAGTTAATTTATTATGGTCTCTGTGAAGTCAAATCTGACTGCTAATGTTAATCTGTATTTGCAGTCGCGCCCCTGTGACTCAGCTGCACCTCAGATCATTAGAGTCTCTCAAGTAGTGCATAACCTAGATCCCTCGCATGTGCGGTTCACAATAGGGTTCAAGCTCCTGTGAGAATCTAATGCCTCCGCTGATCTGACAGGAGGCAGAGCTCACACGGTAATGCGAGTGATGGGGAGAGGCTGTAAACACAAATGAAGCTTTGCTTGCTCTCTCGCTGCTCATCTCCTGCTGTGTGGCCCAGTTCCTAACAGGCCACAAACTGGTACCGGTCCATGGCCTGGGGGTTGGTGATGCCTGTGATATAGGTTTTTAAATAATCAATCACTGTGGCTTATTTGCTGAGAAAATCTGCAAGGGAGCAGAGGTAGAAACCGTGAGGTCACTCAGGAAACCACGACTGTAATTCAGGTGAGAGATGAGGAGGCGTTGGGCCAAGGTGATGGAAGTAAAGTTGGTGAGAAGGGAATGGATACTGGATTCATTTTGAAGATAGAGCCAAAAGTATTTCCTATGATATCAGAAATGCAGTGTATATGAATGAGAGGGGTCAAGGGTGATTCCAAGATGTTTGGCCTGAGCACGTGGCCAAATGGAGTGAGGACAGAGGGCTGTGGAAGGTTGGAGGGAATCGGAAATTCATTTTAGGAGATACTAAACTTTGCAATGCTGACTGGACATCCTAATGTAGTAGATGTTAAGGGTTATGTATGTGATCAGGCGTGGCAATCCCAGCACTTTGGGAAGCGAAGGTAAGTGGATTGCTTGAGCCCACGGGTTCGAGACCAGCCTGGGCAACATGGCGAGACCTCATCTCTACAATAAATCAAAAAATTAGCGTGGTGGCACGTGCCTGTAGTTCTGGCTACTTGGAAGGCTGAGGTGGTAGGATCACCTGAGCCCAGCAGGCTGAGGCTGCGGTGGCCATGAGTGTGCCACTGTACTCCATCCCGGGCAACAGAGTGAGATTCCAACTCAAAACACAAACAAAACAAAACAAAATAACCCCAAAGGATTATGTATGTGTCCTGGAAAAGCTGAGGCTAGAAATCTACATTTGGCATTAAGCCAAAAAACCATGCCTGCTGGCTTAAAGAGTGAGTATAGATAAGAGAAGATGATATGCGTTAACTTCCGGGTCCTGGGACTCCAACTTTAAGATGTAGAGGGGATGAATGATGAAAACACGCCTGCATATCTTGAATCTATTTCTTCTCTTTCTTTTTTTATTATAAAGATGTGGGGTACAGTTCAGGGTCAGGTATACAAATGGTGATTATCCAGGTACCCTTTTGAATCTATTTCGAAATTATATTCTCCAACACTCTAACACCCAGGGGCTGCATGGAGATCTGAAATTGTCCTCAGTGGTCTTCCTTGAAATCAAATGGGTTGCTCAAAAAGACCTCTTAGACTAATTTTGTTATGATAGTAGAGATAAAATTCCTCTAGAAAAGCAGTGATTATAACATTTTGGCTGGGTCTGGCACTGAAACATCCTGTGGAAACCATGGTCATCAGCCATTCAACAGCTAGTTGATAGTCATCTAATAGGCACTCTGGTGCATACAGAAAAGAAAATCAGCCAGGTGCGGTGGCTCACGCCTGTAATCCCAGCACTTTGGGAGGCAGAGGCAAGAGGATTGCTTGAGTCCAGGAGTTTGAGACAGACCTAGGCGAGACAGCGAGACCTCATCTCTATAAAAAGTCAAAAAATTACCTGGACATGGTGGTATGCCAGTAGTCCCACCTACTCGGGAGGAAGGATTGCCTGAGCCCAGGAGGTTGAGGCTGTGGTAAGCCATGATTGTGCCACCGCCCTACAGCCTGACAGAGTGAGACTACAACTCAAAAGGAAAGCAAGCAGAGAGGAAGGGAGGAAGGAAGGAAGGAAAGCAAGCAAGCAGGGAGGGAGGAAAGAAAGAAAGAAAGAAAGAAAATGAGAGAGAGAGAGAGAGAGAGAGAAACTGCCCTTCAAAGAGCTAATTTTGGAGTAGGATTGTCGATATCTATCTATAATCCTTCACGAGGGAGACGAGGACCAAAAAAATCCGTAACAACTCATAGTTCTCAGGATAGGGCGGATGGAGACAGTACTTTCAATAGCGGTCAGGGTCAAGAGTTTTATGTAAGAGCAGAAGTTTGAGATGGCCTTGAGGCATCGTTAGAATTAGACAGGGGAAGACACATCGGGATCCAAAGAAGCTCTCAACTGAATTGGTGAAAGTGTATCATCCTTAGAGGGATTTTCTATGGTGAACGAGGAAGAGGGAATAGTTTTGTATGTTTCAGCCACTTTTGCTTTATCTTGAGTTCAATCTGGCCAAAGGGGGTTATCTCTCCTGAAGATAAAGCTTTTCAGTAAGAGGGGTAGGGTTACTTTACATTAAGCGTAAAATAATACTTGGACAATCAGAAATTCATTTCCAAAGTACATATGCTGTGCCCAATTTGCACAAGGTTCTGTAGAGAGGAGGGCTGAGAGAAGTAGGAGAAGATTGCCCCAGAAGTCACAGGATCGGACTGTTTGCATTTAGCAAAAGGAAGTGAGGACCTCTCTAGAGTGTAAGGGTGCAAGACAGACAGGAAGCAGTTAAAGTGTGAGGGAATAGTGTGGAGGGAGAGGCAAAGAGGCCAGAAGGTGTTCCCAGATGGGAGGTGATGGGAGCAAGGGAGTTTCAGGCCAAGGGGAAGCCAAAGGGGATAGCTGGGCTCCTTGGCAGCATTTATTTACATATACTTGATAATATATTTCATATATTATGTATATTTTATAATATAATATATTTCATGGTATAATTTATAATATAATATCTATGTAATTTATATATGCTATACAAGGGGAGAACTCAAAAAACTCAGAATTTATTTATTTAAAAAATCATGCCTTTATTCTTACATGTGTAAACTTCAGTCACCTTCGAAGTACTCTCTGTTTCATGCAGTACACCTATCAAGATGCTTTTTTTCACTGCTCAAAACAGTTTTTGAACTCGTCGATTTCTGCTGTTTTTCATTTCACCGCTTCCACATTGGCAAAATGTTTCCCTTTAGGACTTTTTTCATCTGGGAAACATAAAAAAAAGTCACTCAGGGTGAGATCGGGTGAATAGGGAGGGTGGGACATGGGGGTCATGCTGTTTTTTGGTAAAAAACAAAACAAAACAACAACAACTGCTGAACACTCAGTGCAACATGGGCAGGTGTACTTGTAAATCACACATCATGAAATGGATAAAGACGTTGAAAGAATTTCCAAAAAGAAATTCACTGCAGCTGACTGCAGCCTCTCACAACGCCCGCTGGTACACTAATGCAGATGGGCTCCTAGAACACTTATCTAGCAGGAGAAGACTGTACTACAAGGGGCCTACTCTACAAAAAAAAGTTCCGTTTTTTGGGAGGAGTTCCCCCTCATACATAATAATCAGAGAGAGAGAGAGAAAAAAAAAGAAAAGAAGAAAGAGAAAGGGTTGGGTGCCGTGGCTCATGCCTGTAATCCTAACAATTTGGGAGGCCTAGGCAGAGAATTGCTTGAGCCCAGGAGTTTGAGACCAGCCTGAGCAACATAGGGAAACCTCATCTATACGAAAATAAAAAAAATTAGCCAGGTGCAGTGGGTGGTATGTGCCTTTAGTCCCAGCTACTCTAGAGTGTGAGGCGGAAGGATTGCCTGAGCCCAGGAGGTCGAAGCTGCAGTGAGCCATGATTCTGCCACTGGACTCCAGCCTGGGTGACAGTGAAACGCTGACTCAAAAAGAAAAAGAGAGAGAGAGAGAGATAGGAAAGAGGGAGGGCATGGATTGGGATTGTAATATCTTAGAATACTTAGAATATCTGAACTTAGAAATTTTCAGCTTTCCTCTGTAGTGAGTCACTGCTAAGGTCAGAGAGGAGATGACAGCAATGATACAATATGTCAGAAGTTACACCTAAATAAAAGTAGTTTTCATAATCTACTGTGGTATCATCATCAGGTGATTTGTTTTTGACAAGGTCTCGCTCTGCTGCCCAGGCTGGAGTGCAATGGCGCAATCATGGCTCACCGCAGCCTTAATCTCCTGGGCTCAAGTCATCCTCCTGCCTCACCCTCCTGAGTAGCTGGGACTATGGGCATGTGCCACCACACTCAGCTAGCTTTTTAATTTTAATTTTTATAGGGACGTGGTCTCAACTGTGTTGCCCATGCTGGTCTTGAACTCCTGGCCTCAAGCAATCCTCCTGCCTTGACCTCCCAAAGTGCTGGGATTACAGGTGTGAGCCATAGCACCCAGTCCATCATCTGAGAATTTTAAGATTAGAAGAGGTATTAAAGACCACTTAGTAGCCGGGCTCGGTGGCTCAGCCTGTAATCCCACGCTTTGGAAGGAGGAGGTGAGTGGATTGCCTGAGTCCGCAGGTTCGAGACCCGCCTGGGCAAGTGAGACCTCATCTCTACAATAAATAAAAAAAAAATTAGCCGGGCGTGGTAGCGTGCGCCTGTAGTTCCAGCTACTTGGAAGGCTGAGTGGAAGGATCTCCAGAGCCCAGCAGGTCGAGGCTGCGGTGGCCAGGAGCGGCCACTGCATTCCAGTCTGGGTGACGGAGTGAGACTCCAACTCAAAAAAAAAAAAAAGAAAAAAAGACCACCTAGTCAATCCCTTCTCACAAGTGAGGAAACAGAGGCCAGAGGTAAAGTGACTTTTCCAAAGTCAGATTGCCAACTCCCTGGAGGGGATGCCTGGTCTCTGTCCCTGGCTCACTGCTGTCTCCACTGGGCTGTTCCAAAAACCTCTAAGTCTCACTTCTTATTTTCAAAGCCATGTGAATTTTTCATTTTTCTTTATAACATATACATTGCTGCTTTAATATGAAAATAATACTTGTATCACTTTATCCAGGAAAACTGATGTTCTTGAAGGTTTCACATAATTGAAACACATGGCTGCTTTAGACCTGAGCGGAAGGAGCATATGACTCTATACCAAGATAGTTCTTCATGTTTTACAAATAGAATTGTTATTTTTGTGGCCCAGGAACATGGGTTTTCCATGGAAAAAAACATTTCATATATATATATTTGGAGTCAGGGTTTTACTCTGTAGCCCAGGCTGGAGTGAAGTTGCATGATTACGTCTCACTGCAGCCTCGACCTCCTGGGCTCAGGCAATCTTTCTGCCTCAGTCTTTTGAGTAGTTGGGACTACAGGAATACACCACCATGCTGAGTTAATTTTTTGATGTTTTGTAGTGACAAGGTCTTGCTATGTTGCCCAGGCTGGTCTTGAACGCCCGTACTCAAGTAATCCTCCTGTTTCAGCCTCCCAAAGTGCTTGGATTACAGGCGTGAGCCACCACACCAGCTCTATTTTCATTTTTTAAAAAATTTTATTTATTTTTTTGAGTTGGAATCTCACTCCATCGGCCGGGCTGGAGTGCAGGGGCACGCTCACGGCCACCCCAGCATTGCCCTGCTGGGCTCTGACGATCCTTCCACCTCAGCCTTCTCAGTAGCTGGAACTACAGGCACACGCTACCACACCCGGCTAATTTTTTTGATTTATTATAGAGATGAGGTCTCACCAAGTTGCCCAGGCTGTTCTTGAACCTGTGGGTTCAGGCAATCCCCTCACCTCAGCCTCCCAAAGTGCTGGGATTACAGGCTTGAGCCACTGCACCTGGCCTATTTTTATTTTTTTGAGTTAGGGTCCTACTCTGTAGTCCAGGCTTGAGTGCAGTGGCATGATTATGGCTCACTGCAGCCTTGCCCCCCTGGACTCAGGTGATCCTTCTGCTCCAGCCTCCTGAGTAGCTGGGATTACAGGTGTGTGCCACCACTGCATGCCTGGCTTATTTTTCTGATTTTTTTTTTTTTTTTGTAGAAACAAGGCCTTGCTATGTTGTCTAGACTGGTCTTGAACTCCTGGGCTCAATCAATTCTCCCACCTCAGCCTCCCAAAGTGCTGGGATTACAGGCATGAGCCACCGTGCCTGGCTCTCCATGAAAATAAGGAATTCTTCTCCTTTGCTGAAATTCCCATTTTCATGAAGGTCTCGCTTTGCCTTTTGTGAGAGAAGAAGTGCCTCCTATTCTCCCATAAGGGCAGTCTGTTCCTGAACACTCACACATCCATTCAAGCTCTGACTGAGCACCTGTTATGTGATAGTTTCTATACGATGGTGAACAAGACAGTCAGGGACCCTGCCCTTGTCAAGAGAGAAGTGATAAACCACAAGCAGATGTTCCTACCTTCTCATCTCATCTTTTTTTTTTTTTTTTTGAGTCGTAGTCTTACTCTGTCGCCCAGGCTGGAGTGTAGTAGCACGCTCACAACCACTGCAGCCTTGACCTGCTGAGTTCAGGCAATCCTTTGTTTTCAGCCTTCCAATTAGCAGGAACTACAGGCGTGTGCCACCACGCCCAGCTAATTTTTTGATTTACTGTAGAGACAAGGTCTTGCCATGTTGCCCAGGCTGGTCTTGAACCTGTGGGCTCAGGCAATCTTCTCACTTTGGCCTTCCAAATTGCTGAGATTAGAGGCATGAGCCACCGGCTTCATCTCACCTTTCATGAGCTCTACAGCTTGAAAATAGTAGTGAATTTTCTGTCCAGGCAATTTAGTTGTAAAGCAAGAGATGATTCATAAAACGAGACCCTCAAAAGCAACATATCAATCTGGATGTAGTTTTGACTCTGCCAAGACAATGAAGGTTGAACCGAACTTTGAAATGAGATCGCATACTCCATTCCATCCCATTTTTTGGAAGGATGAGACAATCAAGTCCCTGTAAAGTCATTGGGCTAATTAGTGCCAGGACTGAGACTAGAAAACAGGTCGTACCCTTTCGCCATATCTGTCCTTGAAATCCTATGGCCAAGTGTCAGTTTGTGACACCCAGAGGACCCAGCACTAGGTTCCTGTAGCCTCAGGCAAGGGGTTGAGAATGTGCTGATTTCTTAGGTGGGGCTGGCCACATATCCACCGTGGCTCTGGCTTCTTCATTCAGCTGGAAGTCTTCCTCCTTAGGACTAGAATCCAAGCTGTTGCTCCTTTTGAATTTTGAATCCCTGCCATGTCCTCTGACAGAAAAGAGAACAGAAGTCGGCAGTGTATCTGCACCGCACCGTGTTAGGAGGTTGTCAAATCCACTGCCAAGAGTAAATAGCTACAGTAGGTGAAGTGGGATTAGGATAGCCCGGGCAAATCCGGAGGCAAGCCCTTCTGATGGTGACTGAGTTGCAGAGGGACGGACACGCTGCCAGCCCTGTGTTCGCCGCCTCCTGCTTTATCTCTCAACTCAATGCTTATCTTTTCATCTCAGCGTGGAAGATCAGTGTCTCCAGTGCAGAGTACAGCCTGTGCCCAGTCACTCAAAGGCCGGTTATTGTTGACGATTATGTAAAAAGGCTTGTGGGGCGCTCAGAAAAAAAAAAATCAAATCACAGAGTTCTGTTTGTTCCTGTTGTCAGACTGTGATATCAGACAGGGAAGAAGGAAGGAAGGACTAAAACGCTGTCAGATAGCAAGTGAATACACGTGTGTGAGCCAGAACTGCCTGACCTTTTAATTCGCGCAGACCATACTACTGTGAGTGTCTGTGCCTGAGGGAGCTGTGTCCTCAGTGTGCCCTGAGGGCTGGGGCAGGGACCTGGGAGGAGATTTTCACACTGGGCCCTAGCTGCTTCCCTGCTGGTGAAGGAGGTCCTCAGTCCCTGTTTCTGTCAGTCAGTGGCATCCTGTGCCTCGATTGCCCTTTGGTGACGCTGCTTCTCTCTCCTCGGCGTCTGCTGTCCATGAGCTGGTCCTGTCCATTCCTCCTCCTAAGCTTCTCCAAAGTCCATCTGCTCCCCTCTCCAATGCCACATCCTAGGCCAAGCCACACTCCTCTCTCATCCGGATCATCTGCAATATCCCTTTAACTAGTCTCCCAGGGTCTTGACATTCCCATCCCCAAGTAGCCCATTCTCCATGCTACAAGTAGGGTCTCTTTTCAAAGTGCAGATCTAAACTGCTGAAAGCTGTCAGTGGCTTTTTGTTGTTTTCAGGATGAAATACAAACTTCGTGTTTTTTTGTTGTTTCTTTTTTTTTTTTTTGAGTCGGAGTCTCACTCTGTTGCCCAGGTTGGGGTGCAGTGGCACGCTCACAGCCACCCCAGCGTCAACTTGCTGGGCTCCAGTGATCCTTCTGCCTCAGCCTTCCAAGTAGCTGGAACTATAGGCGTGCGCTACCACGCCCGGCTAGTTTTTTGATTTATTGTAGAGACACGGTCTCGCCAACTTGCCCCGGCTGTTCTCGAACCTGTCGGCTCAGGCAATCCACTCGCCTCAGCCTCCCAAAGTGCTGGGATTACAGGCTGAGCCACTGAGCCCTACCTTATCCAAGCTTCTTAATGTGACTTACTGAGCGCTCCCCGAGGTCGATTCTACCTACCTCTTTGGCCCTCAGCACCACCCTGCTGTGTGACTCCCCTTGTTATGAGGTGCCACCTCCCCTCCATTTCTCAAATGCCCCATTCCCTGCCCCTTCAGGGCCTTCAGAGTATACTTCTCTCTGCCGGGAAGGCTCCTCCCACCACCTGGCCTAAATAATTCCTTAATATCTTTTAATTCCTCAAAAAGAATTTCTCTGGTCCTCTAGCTATATCTGTTATATGCTCCCTTAGCATTCAAACTTTTTCTTTGTACCACTTATGAAGTTTACTAAAAATTGGCATTTGCTTTATATATATATATATATATATATATTTAAATTTAAATTTAAAATTTTTTTTGATGAGTCTCACTCTGTTGCCTAGACTGGAGTGTGGTGGCATGATCACAGCTCACCGAAGCCTTAAACTCTTGGGCTCAAGCAATTCTCCAGCCTCAGTCTCCTGAGTAGCTGGGATTACAGATCTGTGACACCATGCCTCGCTAATTTTTAAAAAAATTTTCTAGAGATGACTGGCCAACATCTGTTTCTTCTAAGAGACAATATATGTTCACAGTGAGGACATTTACTCTGTCAACATCATCAAGGGCATGACACTTGGCGTGTAGTAGGACCCAGACGTGGTTGAATGAGTGGAAAGACATCTTCCATTCGACCACCACCAGTCCATGTACTGCTTGAGGTCAGAAGACCCTCTTCATTCCAGGCCCAGTAGAGGCCACCTAGTATATTTGAGGGGCTAGATACATTTTCCTCAACTGATTTTAAGTCAGCCAGTTACTGATTTGGGAGTATGTACAACTTCTAAAAGTTTGTCCCAGAGAACCGCTTGTGTCTTAGGATATCCAACTTAATAAGTGAAACCTCGGCCAGGACAGTGGCTCACACCTGTAATCCCAGCACTTTGGGAGACCGAGACAGGAGGATCACTTGAGGCCAGGAGTTCAAGACCAACCAGGGCAACAGAGTAAGAACCTGTTTCTGACAAAACTTAAAAAAATAAAGAAACAATAAGTGAGAATCACAGCGACTTTTTCTTACTTAACTACTGGTTCAATCTAAATCTATTGGTTTCAGTTCTTAATTTTTGTCAGTCTTGTTAGTTTCGCTCCTTATTTGTGTTTTCCTCCTTTAATATGGACTGGTGGAGCATTTCGGGCGAGGACCGAAGGGGGCATAGAAAGAACTTCACAAAGTAGCTTGGCTGTGGCATAATTCTCTTCCTGCCCCCTGGCTCCTCCAGCCTCTCCTCCCTCCGAGCCCTCCGGACATTCTTCACCTTCTTACTTCCAGCAGAAGCTGCTTCACTAGGAAGATATGTCGAAATGAGCTGTAACTTCCTTACTTCTGCTCAGTTGTATTTTCGTGAATACTCTTCTCCTCTTCGCTTCTTCATCTCAGTGTCTCAGAATGATGCCATTTGATTCCTTTCCAAAACAGACTCTCCATCTGCATGCACTCTTAAGCCTAGCTCCTCCTATTTTCCTCCAGGCTTCCAACTTCTTGCTATGACTTCTCTCTTTTGTCTTCACTTTCTCTTTTCTGGCTCCACTGCGTTACCCACATACACGCTGAGTTCTCGAAAATTCCCAAGCCCTTACTTTTTTTGCGATTCCTTTTTCTGCCCTTATTTATTCTTCTATTTTTCTTTCTCTCTCTCCTTTATTTTTGAGTTAGGGTCTCACTCTGTCACCCAGACTGAAGTGCAGTGGCATGATCGTGGCTCACCCCAGCCTTGACCTCCTGGGCTCATGCGATTCTTCTGCCTCAGCCTCCTGAGGAGCTGGGACTACAGGTGTGTGCCACCACACCCAACTAATTATTCTATTTTTTTGTAGAGACGAAGTCTCGCTATGTTGCCTATGGTCTTGAACTACTTGGCTCAAGCAATCCTCCTGCCTCATCCTCCCAAAGTGCTAGGACTGCCTTCTCATTCTTGTACTCATTTCAAAATCGTTTCCGACTTCTCTTTCCTTCCTTCCTTTCTCCGCCCCCCGCCCTCCCCCTCCCTCCCTCCCTCCTTTCTTTCTTTCTTTTCTTTCTTTCTTATCGAGTTGAGGTCTCACTCTGTCACCCAGGCTGGAATGTAGTGGCAGGATAGTGGCTTGGCGGCCTCAACTTCCTGGGCTCAGGCAATCCTTTCATCTCAGCCTCCCAAGTGACTGGGACTACAGCCCTCTGCCACCATGCCCAGCTAATTTTTTGATGTTTTGTAGAGATGAGGTCTTACTACGTTGCCTAGGCTGGTCTTGAACTACAGGCATGAGCCACCATTTCTGGCCTCCACTTTCCTTCCTTCCCTCCTTCCTTTCTTCCTTCCTTTCTTCCTTCCTCCCTCCTCTCTCTCTCTCTCTCTCTCTCCTCTTTTTAAAGAGACGGTGTCTTGCTTGTCAACCAAGCTATAATGCAATGGTATGATCATAGCTCACTGCAACTTTGAAATACTGGGCTCGAGTGATCCTCCTGCCTCAACCACATGAATAGCAAGAACTACAGGTGTACACCACCATACCTACATAATTAACAAAAAACAATTTTTTTTAGGTCAGAAAAAGTTTATCTAGAAAGTAGATCAGAGAGAGTCAGTCCTTCTTCTGAGAGTTGCAGGAAGAAAAGGAGACTGATGAAGTGAAAAATTCTGAGCATTCTATGAGAGTGGTATAAGTGAGAAGGGAAAGCAAGATAACTTCCAGGGGTATGGACGGGAGGGGTGGCCATGACACTCGGGGACAACGTGATACTCCATCTAGAACCTGAGACATGAATTGGATGTGGGCGTTTTGGAAGTCAGATGGCTCAAGGCTCGAAGGATTCCATCTCTAAAAGATTGCCGTCTGGACGGCAAGAAAGGTGTTTCCTCTCCAGGGGGAAGGCCCCGTTGCCTTTAAAGAATTAGGAGCAGAAGGACAGCAGCACCTGTGCAAATACCGGACGGTGCTTCCAGAGGATGATCAATTAGGTTGTTTTCTACCTTTAATCACATGTATTAAGTGGTGTTACTGAATGGGGCGCCCACAAGCAAAAGGTTACAGGGGAGCTCTTCCTTTGCAAGCTATCTCCATCTGCTCTGGGAGATGTAATCTGTTCTAAATGAGGAGGAACAATGTGACTGAACGGCTCCTTTTCCCTCTCTGGTTTCTATGTATTTAACTCATAAAATGAACCATTTTGTATACCCTTTTCCTGCTCCACTTCGTAAACTCCCCCTCTGCTCTTCTTTGGGTTTGTCGGCTGAGAGAAAGGGAACAATATTCCATTTGTGACTGAAAAGAGGACACATGATAGAATGGTTTAGAAACGGAAACAATGCCCCCAATAAAGGACTCTTCTTGGCTTCTCCCTGCCTGCACCCCACTGAGTTTTTCTGAACTGTGTCAGGACACTTCCCTCCATCCATTGTTCTGGGGAGCCGGGGATGGTTTCTGTTGACTGGTTTTTAAGTCTCAGCCCAACATCACTATCAATTAGAACATCACAAATTAAAAAGCACGATTGCCTTGGGATACAAATAAAGAAAGCTAACGTAAGAATAAAACAGAAAGAGGGAAAAATAATTTGGATGTTTGCCTTCTGGCCCCGAGATCAAGAGAGTGAACGCTGGGGCGGGCTGCTATTTTATTAGTCATATTCTGATGACTTTAAGGTCAGTCATGAAAACACGACGACGGAGTGTTGAGTGAGGCCAAATCCCTGTGGGGAGGACAAAGAGGACAAGGGCCTGCCTTGGGCTGGCAGCGGCAGATAAATAAGACAAAACAACAAACAGTGAAGGTGGACAGGGCTGGAGGAGGAAGAACTTAATCACCCAGGCCTCTTTTTGCCAGAGGAGAATGACCCCCTTCACAGACACCTGCCAACTCCTTCTCAGTCAACCACTGAGACAGTAGGAGGGAAGGAAGACCAAAAGAGGGCCTCTATGCACTAAAAACCTTGTCCAGATCACGGAGTTTACTGGTTTTCTGGGAAACTTATGTTATCGTGTCATGCAACATGTTATTTGAATGGATGAGACTCCACAAATACTTTCTACATGCAAATTCCAAAAAACCCAAATTCCCAAGTTTCAGAAAATCCTGGTATTATCTTTTGGAGGGCAGGCCCCTTGTAGGACACTTAAAATTTGGTTCTTTGGATCAAACGGTCAATCATCGTTTTGATTTGGAAGTTTTGAGAAGGTCTCATCATGATTTGTGGAAGAAACATCCCAAGTTGTGGCAAATAGGTGACTGGTTCTTCCACCATGACCGTGCACTTGCCCCCGCTGCACTGTGTTCAGCATTTTTAACCAAAAAGTGGCATGGTTCCCATGCCCAACCCTCCCTATTCACCCGATCTTGCCCTGAGCAACTTTTTTTTGTTGCTGTCTCCAGATGAAAAAATTCCTCAAAGGGAAACATTTTGCCGATGTGGAGGAGGTGAAACAAAAAACGGCAGAAGCATTAAAAGGCACCAAAATGTATGAGTTCAGAAACTGTTTTGAGCAGTGAGAAAAGCATCTCGATAGGCATATTGTTTCAAACGGAGAGTACTTTGAAGGTGACTGAAGTTTAAACATCAAAGAATAAATACACAATTTTTTATAAATAAACTTTTATTTATAAATTTATAATTAAAATTCCCTAATAATCTAAACGGGTCAATACTCTTTGTCCTCAACTCTGTGGCAGACTTTGTGAGGGCAGAGACAAAGTCACCTGGCCTTGTGTGTATATATGGTCAATTGAGGTATTATTGCACTTATATCAATTTATTAACTTATATTAACATATATAAATCTTCAGAGCTCAATTTGATGAGTTTTGACAATTATATACATTTGTGTGACTACCATCCAAATAGAGATATACAATATTTCTCATATTCCAGAAAGTTTCTGTGTACTTCTTTTCAGCCTTCCCTATACCCCTAGCCCCAACAAAACAACCACTTTTTGAATTCTATCGCTATAGATTAGTTTTACCTGTTCTTGAATTTCATATAAATGGAGACAGACAGCATGTAGCCTTTTGTAGCTGGCATTTTCCCTTTAATGTGATGTTTTTGAGATCCATCCATATTGTTGTATCAGTGGTTTGTCCTTTTGTGAGTAGTATTCCATCATGTGAATGTATCACAATTATCCATTTTCCTGTTGATTCTTCTGGTGATAGACACATGGGTTGATTGGTAGTCACCTATTACGAACAAGGCTCTTTTGGGGGACATATGTTTTCATTTCTCTAGGGTAAATATCTAAGAGTGAAATTGCTAGTTCCAAGGGTGATAGAAGTTTATCATCATAAGAAACTTCCAAACAGTTCTCCAAGGTGGTTGTAACATTTCACATTCCCACCAGCAATGTATGAGAGTTTCAAGAATTTTACATCTTCAACAACAAGTAGTGTTGTCAGCTTTTTAGTTTTAGCCATTCTAGTGGGAGTAAAATGGTATGTCGTTGTGGTTTTAATTTGCAATTCCATGATGAATATTGATGTGCACTCTTACATGTGCTTTCGGTCAATCATGTTTTGTAAAGTGTCTAGTCAAGTCTTTTGACCATTTTTGAGGGGTTGTTTGCCTTTTTATGGACAATGTATGGAAGGTTTTATATTCTAGACATAATTTTTATTAGGTCTATGCATGCAATTAATTTTCCTGCTCTGTGGCTTATCTGTTCACTTTCTTTGATGATGCCTTTTAATGAGCAGAAATTCTTAATTTCATTATAGTCTGACTTGTGATATATTTATAGGCATATATATATTTGGTTAGTGTTTTTGAATCCATTCTCAGAAACATTTATTTACCTCAAGGTTGTAAAGATATTCTGCTTCCTTCTGGATGCTTTATGGTTCCTGGTTTTATATTTAGATCTCTGACCTATTTTGAATTAATTTTTGTGTATGGAATGAAATAGGAATCAAAGTTTATTTTTTTCCATATTGATTTTCAGTTGTTCCAACACATATTTATTAAAAATACTTTCCTTTCCCCATTGGATTAACTTGGCACCTTGGTTTGAAAATCAATTGAATATATATATAATATATTATATATATTTGCCTATCTGTATAGTATTACTTGTGTATTTGTTTTTAAATTCAGAACTGCACTTCCTTTACACTTCTTGCCTCCAAAACCCAAGCATAGGCTCATTAATAGTATCTTATATTTGCTTAGGACTTGATACTCTTTAAAGCCTTCAGTATACTTATAATAGTATTAATTAAATGCGTGCCATGTGCTAGTATTGCTCTCTGCTTCCTCCTATTCATTTTTCATTTAATCCATATAGACTCTTTTACATGGATATTGTCTCCATTTCCCCAGTGAAGAAACTAAGGCATAGAGTAGTTAACTAACTTACCTAAGATCACATAGTCAGTCAGTCCTAGAGCTGGGATTCTAAACCAGCTCTGACGGTCTAAGCGTTTTTGCCACTACCCACTACTAAGGGTACAATGAAGTAATGAAATCTACAGTTTTATAGACAATTTAGAAAGTGTATAGTTTCAAGGTTGACCACTAAAAATAAAATCCTAAGCTCCCAACTGAGCCTCCCTTTTTGCCAGGGGGACCCCAGAAAAACCTTAAGGCCTGTGTTCCTAGCCATGATGAGATGGGGGTCAGACACACCTTGTTACAACCCTTCTGTTTTGCGGTTTAGACACAACAACTAACCAACATTAATGTTAAAACAGAGTTCATAAGACTGACAGAACGAACTGTTTGTGGCAATAAGATACCACATTGTAAACAAGACCTAAGACCATGCCAGGCAAGGGCTAAGTCGTGCACTCTGTTCCCTGAAGAATAAACTATGCTTTAACTGCCACAGGGTTTTTCTTTTTTTTCTGCCTGCTAAGCAAGCACTGGACTGGAGACAAGCCCTGGATTGGAGACAAACTCATCTACCAGCAGACACTAAATAATTGACCCCTTGTTCCACCAGCCTCAACTACAGCTTTGATTGGTCAAGAGACTGATGTTAGTAACTTTCTTCTGATAAGAAGACCACTGACCACTACTGGTTCTGGCTGGTTTACAGAGGCTGTACACTTGCGTGCCTTCATCCCTGCTTCGGCTTTCGACATATAGGGCCTAAAGGTAATACATTTTAATGTTAAGTCTCCACCCTGAAGTGAACGTGGATTGTATGAAACATGCATGTTTATTTAGTTCACACGAATTAGAACCTCTTTCATAAATATTCATAACTCCTCTCGTACCCTGTTGACTGTATATACTTGGCCAACCTTTTCAACATAAATTTCTGTTCCATCCTACCCTTCTTGAAGTGCCTGCCTTTTGGGTTCTGATGGAGGCTTCCCAGCCTGTCAGGATGGCCATCTTGCAGGCTATAGCTCTTTATAAGAAATAAAGTCATAGCTGAGTGCAGTGGCTCATGTCTGTCATTCCAACATTTTGAGAGGTAGAAGCAAAAGGATTGCCTGACACCTAGGGTTCGACACCAACCTGGGCAACCTGGCAAGACCCCATCTCCACAATAGATTAAAAAATTAGCTGGGTGAGGTGGCATGTGCCTGTGGTCCCAGCCACTTGGGAAGCTGACGTGGAAGGATTGCCTGAGCCCAGTAGGTCGAGGCTGCGTTGGCTGTGTGTGTGCCATTGCACTCCAGCCTGGGTGACAGTCCAACTCTAAACAAACAAACAAACAAACAAATAAATAAATGTCTCCTTTCAGAATTTATGTATATCTTGTGTATTTTTTTAAGTTGACAAGATCAAACTTAAAAACTAGTTTTAGTGCTGTTGTTTTTACTTGTATACTGGTAGAAACCTTGTAATCTGTGGACAGAAAGTATTAGAAGTGAAATCTCATTGTTACGTAGAAGGAATAAACAGAGCAGCAGCAAATGGGGATTGGTGAGAATGGGTACTGTTGACTTCTCCCTGACCTGATTGATGATGGGGAGTCGGAGGAGTTTTTTGAGTGTCCTTATTCAGCCTTGGGGGGGAGGGGCACTCGTTCCACTACGCCCCCCCCCCCCAAACTACCAATCCATGGTTCAGCATGTCTAATAAAATGAGAAAATGCTCTGGGCCCCCCTCTTGCCTTCTTGGGTTCATAAATGCCTCTAGAGAGATGGGAGGTGTTGCTCACTATTGTTTCTACTTGGAGTCACTGACTCTTTAGTTTTAATTTCCAAAATAAAAAAAAAAGGGCATCAAAGACATTTTCAAGAGAAGGCTTCTGTTGTTTCTGAAAGTAACACAATATAATCAAAAGTTTACCTTCTTGAGTTCTTTGTAAGTTTGGTTGCCTAGAGAAACAGTTTGGCCACCTCCAGGGTCATCGCTGTGAACAAGCAGCAGCTCGGTGGATGGCTCACACCTCTTAATCAGTTCCTGCCCCAGGAGCACAGGAGTCAAATGCTCAGGAGAAGAGCAAACCTGGTCAAACTGGTCTGACTTTTAAAAAGAACCTGAATCATATGTTTCTGTTTACTTTGACCATATTCTGGACTGTCATTTCAATGCTACTTCACACCGAGGCAAGTCTTCTGAGCTACTGGATGATGTGAAAAAAGTAGATTCTGGTTCTGAATTTTTTCAGCAGCAGTCAAAAAAGCTGAATTTCATTCATTTATCTGTGTATTTATTTATTTATTCATCATTCAACTGGTATTTATTGGATAGCCCGCTGCTAAATGCTGATTGGTGAATATTTGTAATCTTCATATTATTGTTCAAGTTCCTTATCTCTTACTTTTAGAGAAACAACAAATAGAAATAAGATTATGACTTTGCATGGAATTTTGTTAGGGGATGAAAGGGAGCCAGATATTTAACAGGATATTTTAACTGGAAAATATATACAGAAGGTAGAATGTAATTATTCTTATAGTTTTGTTTCAACAGTGTGTTACCTTGGAATATTACTTTCCAGGGGGTTTTTTTGTTTTGTTTTTTTTTAAGTCAGAGTCTCATCTGTCGCCCAAGCTGGAGTGCAGTGGTACTCACGGCCACCACAGTCTCAACCTGCTGGGCTCAGGTGATCCTTCTGCCTCAGCCTTCCAAGTAGCTGGAACTACAGATACACCTGGCTAATTTGTAAAAAAAATGTATTGTAGAGATGAGGTCTCGCCAAGTTGCCCAGGCTGGTCTCGAATCCCTGGGCTCAGGCAATCCTCTCACTCCTGCCTCCCAAAGTGCTGGGATTACAAATGTGAGCTACAGTACCCAGCCTACTTTCTAGATTTTGGTAACATATTTGTTTTTATAACCTGTCAATAATTTTTCATTAAGTAGATCAATGTCTTTTGGATGAATGTGGGTCCATTATAATACTGCAATTTACTTTTTGTGATGTGGTGGGTATTTGAGGGTACTGCAAGGTATTTGCTGATACTTCATTTTTTAGTTTAAATATTGACAACCTTCCCAGTTTCATAAGCTGGTCAACTATGTATATGAATGTAAGACTGACTGATAAACAAAGCTGACTTGTTTTGGAAGGACAGCAGGCAAAAGTGTTATTAAAACTGCAAAGTTTCTCCTAAGCTTCACCAAATAACAGAAGGCTGTGTCTGTTGGTCAGCATTACTGGTTTGTGGAAGTGGCTTTCTCCTCTCATATCTGCTCACAGTCATTTTCCAAAATACTTTTAGGTTTTTAGCTAAAGTGCTGTTGCTATGCCAGGACCCTGAATTATGACGGATATCTGAGGCCAGGACCAGGGACTGCCAAGGCTAGGCTGGGAATGGAACAAAGAGAGAGCCAGACCCAGGAGCTGGCAGGACCTGGGAGTGCTTTGAAACTAGCAGTTAAAGATGGAGCCTAGGGAACAGTCAGGAGTCAGGGAACATGTGTGAGAGGTGTCCTTGGCCTTGCAAGTGGTCAGGAGAACAGTCAGGTGGTACTGGCTGCAAGAAGCCCTTGAAACGGAGCCGAGTTCTTTCTCTGCCTGAAAGACTCTCCAATGCCGCCAATGTGTCAGAAGCTACTCTCAGGTGTGCTGGGCAGGGGAGTCACATGAAGTCATGGCCAGTTAACCTCTAGAAAGGGACATGTGTGAGCCTGCACTGGGTCTCTGGGGGCCGACCTAGGATGGGCAGTGGCACGAGTCCTCTTACCCCTGGGCCCGTGCTCCTTCCGATAGGCCACGCCACTGCTGCTTCTGATCTGGAAACTTTTCTGGTACAATGGCAGTCCCTCATCTTCTTCCATCTCTAAGAAGATTAGTTAGTTACAAGGCAGGAAGTTGAAAAGCTTCGGGCTTTAATCTCCTGGTTATTCTAAGACTGTTTGATGTTAGCTCTTCCTTCAGACCAGGGCTTTGAAAGGGCTTATTCTTTTTCTGTGACAGAGAAATGACCAAGACACAGCCATATACTAAGTTCCAAGGACACTCACATCTGTTTTGTGCATTCTGTGTACAAATATACATGATGATTTTTGGAGAACATTCCTTCTTTTTTCTCTTTCTCTTTAATTCATTTTTGTTTCTTGCTCCTGTTTCCTTTCTAGCTCATTTTTATTCCGTTAGGTTGATACTGGGTTGATAGCTCCAAGTGTGCTCTCTCAGCCTGTGGGGTGAATACAGGATTAAGAACATAGACAGAGCCTGAAAGTCACATTAATTGTTTACTTAGTTACTGCTTAACACGCAATATGAGGCTTGCTTCTGTATTTCCTAGCAGCTGGAGTAAGACATCCTCTAGCTCTGCTATAAGACTTTACTGCTGCAGCCTAAGTTGGCCAAATCCAGCCTGAATCTTTAAAAACAAGTACACATTTAATGCTTTGAAGAGCATCCAACTAGAGTAATAAAATATCGTTTAGAATGAGTTTTAGGGGATCTATTTTACCCAAAAGAGAACAAACTTCATAATCATCATATCCACTGTACTTAAATGGCACATCAAAGAACTTCATAACATTGAAAACTTCGTGCTTTTACTTGTTTTACAAATTCTATGTTTTATATCATTCATTTGCTTAGTACTGTTTTTCTTCACCCATAACACAAAAGTAAAAGCCACATCTGTTTCTGTCCACATATATCACATTTGATTATAAATGTAATTGTGTCATTAGTTCCTATGTGAAATATGGGCTGCAGTATATGGATTGCACCCATCGTCAATCAAGGTTTCCTTTATAGATAGGTATAACGACAATCATTCTCTCATGAATAAGCAACTGAATCCTTGTGCTGTCCGAGAAAGACAAACCCAGTACGAGGACCTTAGCTTACTGAGCAGAAACATTAGAACGTTTTGCTCAATGAGCTTCCAAGTTTGAATTTGATATCATTGTTTTCAAGAGATAATGGGTTTATAGTTCTGAGTTTGACCACCTCTGTCATGTAACATTTCTCTTTGGTTTTCAGAGCACTCTGATCCTTTTTCAGTGGATTCAGAAGAGCAGCCTGTGACTCTGGGACTCAAATCCGAAAAGACATTGTTGAAGGAGAGGGAAGAGAATTCAGATACGGATGAGGATTCAGAGGAGGAGAAGTAAGGTGAAAGTTTGGGGCTCCATGCCTGCCTGGTGGACACAGCAAGTCCTTTCATTAAAAACCTCCAATTAAGCCTCAAAACACAATTTCCCGCTTATCCAGAGAGGATGTTGTATCTTTCTAAGGACGCAGCATATGGGAGCTGCCGGGAAGGCCTTCCAGTCCAATTAAAAGGCAGCTAGATCAGAGAATGCAGGGCTCCTGAAGCTGTCTGATCTTTTGCCTCAAGTGCAATTGACAGCCCCAACTAGCAATTACAATGCGGAGACTGGTATAGCTGGAGACTGGTCCAACAGGGAGGGAAGGTTTGACCATTTACATGCAGTTAATTATTAAGGGCTGTCAGATGTCAGAATGGGAATTGGTAATATTGTGGTTAAACGCCCACCACATGTCTAATCTGAGTTGTGCCCACTACCTCCAGCACCAGTTCAAATTAAGTCTACATTAATGTCTGATGACTCACAGCTGTGCAGCATACAACTCTGTGCACTCCAGGGGTGGGAGGGGGAATTTGCATATCAGTTAGTGCCAGATGATGATGAAAGAAGTATATTTGTCTTTGTTGGAGTAAGCACCATATAAGTCAAAGCCATGCTTATTTTATTATTATTTTAAAACCATCTTCATGCTTAAGAAATGTTGACCTGTAAATTCGCTTCTTGGTGCAATTAACTCATAAAGACAGGCAATTCCAGGTGAAACAATATGCATGTTGTCAATGGATGCCAAATAGGCCAAAAGAGATCAGAATATGGCCAAATGGGAATTGAAATAATGCCTGTCTCTATAATAATTCTCCATTCAACTTGATGAGAGTTTATGTTTTGGGCTGCCAAAGTGCTTTTTTTTTTTTTTTAGATGATTATGATTTTGAATCTAGTGCTCCAAGTGAGCCCCTGGAGCTGTGGTCATGGTGCCCACCTGCCTAGCATTTGGTGAAGGGAGTTTTCTGGGGGTCTTCCACCATGCCAATGATCTCACAGCAGGGTTCTACCCATCCAGACAGGCAGAGAGCAGGTGTCACTCGGCTCAGAGGTGCACTCTGATGGTGTCCAGGGACTCTGAAAGCTTTGAGAGTGATGGCTGACATCCAGCAATCCAGAGGGCTGTATGGGGAACCCCTCATGCAGAAATATTTTGGGGTCCTGGGCAAACATATGGTTTTGCGATATGTGGTAAGCAGAGGGGAATGGAAATTGGTGGTGGGAGCCAGGTGGGCATATTGGCATTCCATGCCCTTGGCCATTCCATGGGCTTGCTTGCAAGAAACTCCACGCTTAGAGGAAAGCTAGTGTTAGGCATTATTTCTGAAGAAAAAAATAAGCACTTATAAGAAAACCAGAATAGGAATCCTTTATTTATAAAGCAGATGATAATAGACTCTGTACTTTAGTCAAAAATCATACAATTTTACCATTTATAAGTCGATGGGCATGAAAAAACCATTTCACAAAAGCAAATTGAAGCTTCAAAAAGTCATATTCATGCTTGGTGCTAGAGGTGTTTTACTTTTGTTTCGTTTTGCTAAAAGATAGATATGTTAAATGGCAGATGAAAGAAAACAGGGCTTTATTAAGATTTAAGCATTTTCAAAGACTGAAGAAGCATTCAGAGAACACAACTGGATACAAATGTGCCACATGCTTGGACAGGGTTTGTGCTGATCAGGCAGCAGAAGCTGTGGAGTGGAGACCTTGCCTGGGGGCAAGAGACTGGTTCCATTGAAGTTCCTAAAAAAAACCTTGGGTGGGGAGGCGGCCCCCAAGTAGGAGCTAGGGGCCAAGTGCAGGCCTCAGCCTGGTCACTCTGGTTAGTGTTCTCTTTCTGTCCTCCAAGAGGGTGATTAGGAAGCCCCAGCATAATGATCTGTTATGGACAGAGATCACAGTGCCTGTGGTTTTCAGAAGCTGCTGCTGACATTGCCTTGACAAGAGCCCCAGCTCAGGGGTCACTCGAGTTGGAGCTGTGGGCTTGGTGCCCTGAGAAAACTTCAGAACTGGGGATCACCGGGCATCATGCAGAGTGTGAGGTTACTTTCTTTCATCAGGTTTCCGTGTCTGAGCTGGAGACTACTGCTTCTCTGCTTATTACCTTTTTTTTTTTTTTTTTTTTTTTTATTAAGGGTGTCAATGTATCCTAGGCTGGAATGCAGTGGCACGATCCCAGCTCACTGCAGCCTCAAACTCCTGGGCTCAAGCGATCCTTCCGCCTCAGCCTCCCGAGTAGTTGGTACTACAGGTACTTGCCACCACACCTGGTTAATTTTTGGTTTTTATAGAGATGAGGTCTCGCTGTGTGGCTGGGATTATAGGCGTGAGTCACCACATCTGGCCCAGATGATTATTTTTGATAATGTACTTTTTATTTTACAGCATGTGCCCTTAATGCCACTAATTTTTAAAAAATTTTTATTTTAAGATGTGGGGTACATTTCAGGGTTAGGCATACAGATGGTCATTTTACAGTAAAGTTTGGGCCTCACTTTGATCCTCACTTCACCTGGTCTGACATCAGGCATCCTTATTGATGAAGTAATTTATTTTTAATATAACTATCTGCTTCATATCTGTTTTCTCCTTAGTGTATACTAGCGCTTGGAGGGCAGCACCCATGCCTGCCTTGTTCATTTCAGTATTTTGGTGCCTCCCATTACCTGGGCCAGAGGACACACTCAAAAACATTTGTTGGATAAATAAATCAATCCTTACAAAAACTCAGACTCACACAGGATGGGGGAGAGGGAGTTCTATATATTGGAAAGATGGGTGCTTGGTGGGCAAAAACATTGTATCCGTCCACCATGTCAGGTATTCTGGTTCCTCCCTAGTACTCAGCCAATAATCTTTGTTGCTTCTCAGTGGGACAGGGTTTTCTCAAGCATGGTCTTGTCTAGGACTTCGATACCTGAGGTCGGGGTCAGGTCAGATGAGAGGATAGCAAGGCAGAAAGGTGAAAAGTTCACTAAACTACAGGCCTTATAATTTCTGCCTGAAAAACCTTGGGATAAATTAACCGTGTTCCTTAATTATCAGCCTCATCTGGGTCACGGCTCCTCTTGGCTTCAACCCTGCTGAATTCTCTCTCGTGTCAGGTTTTGTGAACATGACATTTCCTTTATCTCTTTTTTTTTTTTTTTTTTTTGAGTTGGAGTTTCTCT
>CAUYQG010238550.1:0-19740 GCA_963574415.1 Tarsius wallacei | reverse complement strand
ACTCTGTCGCCCAGACTGAAGTGCAGTGGCACGCTCCCGGCCACTGCAACCTCGACTTGCTGGGCTCCAGTGAGCCTTCCGCCTCAGCCTTCCAAGTAGCCAGAATTACAGGCACATGCTACCATGCCCGGCTGATTTTTTTATTTATTGTAGAGATGAGGTCTCGCCAAGTTGCCCAGGTGGGTCTCGAACCCGCGGGCTCAGGCAATCCACTCACCTCAGCCTCCCAAGGCACGGGATTACAGGCTGAGCCACCGAGCCCGGCTCGATGTTTGTTTTTATAAGTTTATTTATACTTCTGAAAATTATTAAAGTTTAAATCTGCACTGAGACTTTGGTTTATGTCTTTATATGTATGCACACATATACTGTTTTACTTGAGCCATTGAAGAGTAAGTTAAAGACAATTGGCCTGTTTAGTAAAAATGCTTCAACATGTATTTCTCTAGAAAAAGAACATTATCTTATGTAACCAGATACAATAATCCAAGTCAGAACAGATTTCATTGTCTATTACTATTATTGTAATCCATAATTTGTATTTAAATTCTATCAAATGGCCCAATGTTTTTATAACTAAATTTGTTTTTTTCTGAGATCTAATCAAATCCAGGATCATATGGTACATTGAGTTGTCACAGATCCTGAGTCTGCAGTTAAGAGTCCTTCACTTGGGTGTGTGTGATCATTTCTCATGACTTGCCTCAAGTTAGGTGTTTTAGTAGAAATACCAAAAAAATGATGAAGTTACTTTCTACATTTCTTATTTTTTGTTAACAAAAAGAGAAATAGAAAATTTTCTTATTTGTAACTATATTCATAAAACATTTGAGACACTAGAGGTAAATCACAAAGCTTTACTTTGGAAAGATTAATCCAGCAGGAGAATGCAAGTGTGAAGTTGACTTTCCTAACGAATGAAAGCCAAGCAGAGTATTTGGGGTCCAAAGAACAGTAGATGAGGCAAATCTTTTCATCAAATAAGGAGTTTGAGTTTAATTTTCAGAAGCTTGGTTAAAAACAATATTTATTTAGCCCCGAGAGCATTGAGGAGAGGCACCTACATTTTAAATATAGTTTTGGACCAGAAAGCATGGCCCATCAGAACGATGATTTCTCTTGTATTTCAAGAACCCCACGCCTCTTGGGCTGGTGGGACTGCTCAGCCTCAGTTCATTCATTCTTTCCAGACTAACCCAACTAGAGACCAGCTACTGGGCAAGAGCATCAGCAAACAAAGCTCTGGCGGATGCACAACTGCTGCTCTGCCATTACCCAGGATGGCTCCAGAGACAACAAAGTCACAGCTGGGTGCTCAAACCTGAAGAGAGGCTCCCAGCCTGACAATTACAAAATGTATCAAGGAGTTATATGCTGAGAAAATGTGAGCTGGATGCCATGGAATAAATAAAGAAAACCCCCAGGATCTCGTGTTTTTCAGACTCTTTTGTGATTAAAATGACACTCACAATAAACCCTTTGCTTTCTGCAGACACTTCTGGGACATGATGCTACTTGATGTGTTTATTTAGGTTCCACTGTATTATTCCAAAGGAAATCTCTAAAGCAAGTAATACTTGAAGGGATGTAGGATGGGCAGATCTATAGAAAAGTGAATTCATTCAATCCTCAAGAACTACTGATGACTTTTCTGCCTGTGCCCCTATTTATTTATTCCATTTATGAGCATACTTGTTCAACAAAAGAAGTACCACAATCATCCTTACACATCCACATAGGTGACATATAATCTGACTACTATGAATTATGATATATATAAAATCCTAAGTGAAAAGATACTCTCTTTTCCACTGATCTTGCCACCATGATGTTCGAATTCCTCATGTTTATATTTTCTGCTGAGCTTTACTGAACAGAAGCAGGTGAGGGGAGGTTCACCTAATGCCAACCCTTTCAGCATCTTAAAGACGAGAAAAGGTAACTTTGGGAAAATCATAAGAAAAACCTAAGGTATAGGAAAGCACCTGACATGGATAAAAATGATGAACTCTGCTCTCAGAACAAAGAAGAGGGGTCAGGTTGCTCTTCTTAGCAAAACTGTATAACAAGATTTCCCTGGAGAGATGTGTGTCAGATCCTCAAATAACTTAAGACATGGGTAGGGGAATAAAGAACAACTGAGTCAGGGGAATAGCAGAAACACAAAACAAGAGAAGGAAAAAGAAAAAATGTGGGACATTGTAAAAGTTAGCAATTGCTAATTAACAAACTGCCCAAAACTTAACAGCTTCGAATAATTTGTGTTTTTGTTTTCATCAGCTGCGAGTCGGTTGGGCAGTTCTGCTGATCTGAGCATGGCATGGTCAGAGGGCTCAAGCAAGCATCTGTAGTCAATTGCCAGTTAGGTTAGTGGCTTGGCTGACCTTGCACAGGCTCTTTACAGATATAAGCCCTTACCTGGAAGTGATGGGCTGACTTGGCTGTGATCCATGGGTCTCATTCTACAACAGGTTGGCCCCTACACAGCCTCATGACAAAGGCAGAGGAGCAATAGGAAGAGAAAACGCATGCAAGACTCCTTGAAGTGTAGGCTCTGAACTGTCACATTATCACTTCCTTGAATTCTACTGAGCCAAGTAAGTCACAGGAAAGCCTAGATTGAAGGGAAGAGCTGAAAGTCATATTGTAAAGGACATAGATTTGAAGATAGAATTAGGGTCATTATTGTAATCAATCTGCCAGAATATTTAGGAAAGAACTAATCATCATATTTGGGTAAACACTATGACTATTGATGAAGAGTAGTGTTGGAGAATGAGGCTGGGCTTGTAATTAAAGGCATAAATAGGTTTAATATATTTTTAACTGATTGTTAATAGGAGAATCTGAGCACAGAAGTGGAAGGATTGGGGACATTAACCTGGAAACATAGTGTAAAATTAATTGGAATAGGAATATTCCAATTAATAGGAATATAGGTTGTGATCCCAGTATTGAGGCTATTATGGGACAGGAGTGGGAATTATATGAACTGGATCCCTTATCTCAGTGATGAGGCTACAGAGAGGCCTACCTTTAGGGTACTTTGTGGTAGTGTCTCAGTTCCTGCCAATAGTAGGCTCATGGGATTCTCAGAGGTTGAGGGGGCATAAATAATAGATATACTTAAAGTTACAGAAGAGGGAGAAACTCAAAGGGTCAAGTTGTCTGGAATAAAATGACATAAAAAGCATCAGAAACTTACAGTTGTTTCTAGGAATGAAAACAAGGAGGACAAGAAATCTTACTACAAGTTTCCTGGATCTAAGAACTTGTACTCCCTAAAATTACTGAAAGAAACAGACAAAAGTAAACTTCTGTTTATAGGCTACGCTTCAGAATTCTAGTCCATTTTCCTTTCTATGACATTATTGTGAAATATAGGAAACACTTCACATCTGGACCCATTCTGATCTCTGTGACTCCTGAAAGAAATTAGAAGTGACATTTTTTTTTTCTATCCTTGGTTTATCCATTCATCTTGAGCAATACTTCCTATATCACAGTCCCTATGATCCAATTCCCACGATATAGTTGACAGATATAACAAAGTCATTTCTTCTATATGAAGACCTTCTAGGTAGATAAGATCACTAAATTAATATTTATAACAAATGACTACAGAATAGCTGTTTGTTCACCTGATGATTGGCATCAACTATAGTTGATGTTAACTCTCCTTAAAAGTTTGTTCTTTTCCTTTATAGAAACATATGTCCCTGGTGAAAAGCAAGAAATTAGTATTAGTAAATAAGTCTAGTGAGGGGGCAAGTGACCACGATGAAGGATACCTTGGGGGCGCTTTAAACCCCGCTTGCCTCTTGCCACAATATTTGCGGCTTCCCAAGTCATCCATATAAATATAAACTTTGAATAAAATCATTGTGATCTTTGTTCTTAACAGACCAACAGGACTTTGAGCACAATCAGTTGTCCTCATTCCTGTTGGATTGCTGCTTTAAGTTCTTCCTCTATGGAAACTTTCAATTGGCTGCCAACTGATGTCTCAATGATTGGCTTCAATTTATGCTAATATATGTACATATAAGGACAGTTAATTAGATATAGAGGATTAATTAAACAGATGAACAGAGAGAAAGAGAGAGAGAGTAATGGAGAGACAGAGAGAGATAAGATTGACAAGTGGGATCTCGTCAAACTGAATATTTTCTGCAAGGCAAAAGAAAGAGAGCTGGGAGACAGCCCACGCAATGGGAAAAAATGTTCGCTAACTGCATATCTGAAAAAGCCTTAACATCCAGGATCTACAAGGAACTCAAATGTGCCAAAAGGAAACAAAAAGCCCCATTCAAAAGTAAAAAAGTGGGCAAAATACATGAATAATCACTTCTCTAAAGAAGACATACAAGCAGCCAAAGACACATGACAAAAATGCTCAGCTTCACTAATCATCAGAGAAATGCAAATCAAAACCACATTGAGATACCACCTAACTCCAGTAAGAATGGCCATCATTAATTAATAAAACAAAAAACAACAGATTCTGGTAAAGGTGCAGAGAAAAGGGAATGCTTCTACACTACTGGTAGGAATGCAAACTAGTTCAACTTCTATGGAAAACATTGCAGCGGTTGTTAAAAGAGCTAGAAATTGCCCTTCCATACAACCCAGCAATCCCCCTTCTGGCATATACCCAGAAGAACTTAAATCACTCTACAAAAAAGGTACACACACACATGTTTATTGCAGCATTGTTTACAATAACAAAAACATGGAACCAATGGTGCTGCCCATCAAAAGAGGACTGGATTTTAAAAATGTGGTACTTATACACAATGGAATATTGCACAGCTGTAAAGAAGAACAAAATTATGGACTTCACAGCAACTTGGATGAATTTAGAGTCTACAGTACTCAGTGATTTACCACAGAAACAAAGAACTGAGTAGCACATACTCTCACTTATAAGCACACCCTGAATATTTACCGTAATACTATAAGAAAGGGATTGGCAGTACTTGGAAACTGCCAAGAATGGGGCACATAACATCAATAAGTGTACCTGATCTCAAAACAGGTGAAGTGAGGACCAAAGGGAGGCCCAAACTTTACTTGTATAATGATCACTTATACAATCCTGAATTGTACCCCTCATCTTTAAAATAAAATTTAAAAGAGAGAGAGAAAGAGAGACAGAGGGAAAGAAAGAGAAAGAAAGCAAGAGAGAACAGATAATTTTGCCAAAACAGTTTTTGAAGAGACAAATGCTATCTGTACCTTGGACTCTGCATCTCACTGCACCCTAAACCAATCATGCCATGTAGCCTACCACACCCCTTCCTTGACTTTTAATCTGCTACACCTCTGCCTGTAATATTTTAAAATTTTGGTTGGTCAGGATTTTCTGCAGGGTCAGTGTTGCCCTCTTATGATGCATGACAACAGCTCTTCTGGGAACACCTGCTCTATTGATTGGACAGACTCTTGCCTTCTCACCTTGAAGAAGCTTGTAGTACAAGACTATATAAAGAAGTCTATTGACTAATTGAATATATGAAAATATTAAGTCAGCAGATTTGACATCAGAGCTTAAAATACCTCATATTTCCTGATGGGAGACAGGTGGGCATAGAAGAAAGAATACAGTCTTAGGAATTAGAAGTCCTAAATTTCACCTCTGACTCTGCCACTTACTAGTATTAGGCAAGTTACATAATACTTTCAATCCTCTTTTTTATCTGTAAATTGATGGGTAATAAAAATTACCTCATGAGTCTGCTGTAAAAATAAATGAGATAAAGTACACAAAATATTGAACAAAATACCAACTACTTCATTTTGGTTATACAGCAAGTAAATATTTCATTTCTCTTAATTATGTCATTATATCTGTTTACTGAAAGTAAAATATAAAATAAATGATTGGGTGGGAAAAGAGGACACTCTAATGCAAGATACTGTTTCCTAATAAGTTACAGCTCCTGGTTTGCAGAGGTCATCACTTTTGACTGGTCTGAATAACATTTCACTTTTTGTTCTAATTGCCTATTGTTGCATAACAAATAAATTTGTTCATTTAAAACAGCGTCATTTACTTTGATTACAAATTTTTAATTTAGGTGAGGATCATTGGCACAGCTCTACTCTACTCTCTACCCAGTCTCAACTGGGGTAGCCTGCAGACCAGGGCCTAGCATCTAGCAAAGGCTCATTCACTCATGTGTCCAGCAGTTGTTGCTGGCTGTGGGCCAGAATCTCACATGACCTTCCCACATGGTCTCTTTCTCACAACATGTGACTGGGTTCCAAGGATGAGTGTTCTAAGAGAGCCAGGTGAAAGGTGTATCATCTTTATAATTCAGAAATCATATAGTGCCACTTTCACCATAGTCATGGTTCCATCAAGATTTAAGGGTAGGTCATATAGACCCCATGTCTTAATGGCCACCCTGCAAGGTACGTATGGGACAGGGAATATACTGGCTGAACCATCTTTGAAAAATACAATCGGCTACATTCTCCAACACGAAAGGGACTCTGGGAGGAAGCATTGCTTTTTTGCATCTTTTCAAACTCGCGTTATACTTTGTGCAGCAATCATATTGGGCTGACTGCATACATTGGGTTTTTTCCTTCCTAGTGTGGGAAAAGGACTTCAAAAACCTAAGAGATATTTCTTCAATCAAAACAAAATAACTCTTTTTGTTTGATTATAAACATAACACTTTTTTAATTTAAAAAAAAGGAAGAGAAAAAAGTAAGAAGAAAAGAGGATTTTTAAAAATGTGGAAGTACTTATCTATTACATTTCTTATACAGAATCATGTTGTACATAGCCTGAAAGCTGATTTTTAAAATCCTTTCATGGTATAGTGTTTCATTTTATGTATATATTAAAATTCATTTGACCAATTTCCTATTGCTATAATACCTCCATTGTTTGTAATTTCTTATAGTATAAAAATACAACAGTGCACTTTCTAATAAACATATTTCTGAACACTTACTTAGCATTTTCTTAAGCTTTAAATTAAATTGCCTATAAATTTTTAATAAGATTTCTTTTTTTACAGAAAGTGCAAGTTTTCTGCACAGTTGTGTCCTGAAGGACTCCTCCACTCCCCTAATTACTTTGAAGTTTCAAGCAGTCTAGTAAAAATGACAACTGGTATTTTGTTGCGCTATATCTGCACATAACATTATATGAATGTGGCTATAGAATATAACTACATATAAAACATTTTGTATATGTATGTCAGGATTGATACAGGTGTTTTATGTAAAATATTTTATTTAATTCTCAAAACAACTGTATAAAGCAGATAATAATATCCATATCTTACTGATAATAACACAGGCTCAGGGAAGTTCACTCTGGGCTTGAACCTGACAACAGAGTTTTGGACTGCCTTTCTTTCCACTATATAGCACTGTATTCCCATTGAAATGCATATAAAATATAAGGCAGAAACAAAAAGAAATAGTGTATTTATACACAAAATGGTGAGTCTTTTATGCAACTCCTTAGTACTGTCTTAAATTTGTGAAATGACTTTTTAAAAAATGTATCACCCTACCAGTTTTAGACTCTCCATGTCTACTTTCTTTGACTGCTCAGCTTAAAGGACAAAGCAGATATGCCTGCTGGCCTTGGCCCTGACTTTGGCCCTTTTACTGGCTTTCTCCTACCTTCAATCCTGCATCTCTTCTTCCCTTCTGTTTCCATCACTAATTCTCTTCCTTTCCTCATTCCCTGAGCAGTGGACTTTCCAGAAGCCGACCCTCTCTCTGCCTTTTATTCTTTTAATACTCATCCTGGGAGAGCTCATCCATTCTCATAGCTTTAAACATCACTTCTAAGCTAGTGACTCCTAAATTTACATTTCCAGCCCCACCTTCAATCAAGGCAAACCCTCATTAATCACCAAACTCATGCTCCCTGTCACCAATTACCTACTGGACATATTCAGCAGAGACATTTTACTATTACTGTACCCTTAAACCCAAATACACCGTCTCCTAACCAAAATAGAACCTTCTAAACTCCCTTTAGAGTCAGAGGCACCATCTTTCCACTTTTTGGCTCACTCCTGCTGCCTATCTCCACCTTAGTTCTGGAAATATACCATAAACCTGATGCTTCCTGTACTCATTAAACTCATATTGTTATGCAACTCTAAAAGAAAAATATTCAATACATGCTTAAAGGTGTTTCTCAAAATTAGGTGAGTTTGCAGGATAAATACTTTTCAGCTTCTCCTTCTCTGAGGATGCTACTGACAGTAATGTCTAATAGTTATTTGTCACACTTTATGAATGAAGCTCTGTTCTTAGTACTTTGTACATGTTAAATTTCTTAATCTTCACAACTATGGGAGACAGTCTGATAATATCCCCATTGTGTAGACAAGGTATCTAATGCCAGATCACAGCAGAATGATTTGATTTTGCCACCTCTGTTCTGCTTACATAATAATCCCTTCAATCAGCTTTCCTTTAACTTTCCTCAGAACTGGGAAACAAAATAATGATTCCTATTCTACCAACCAGTTTATGCATAGTTCCCTTGTCTCTCCCATGCCTTCACTTTCTTCTAGTCGTTACCAACATGGGCTCCCCGACCTCCCAGCCTCATTTGTCTTCTGAGCAGTTGTCAGTCAGGTCACTTGCTCCCTTTCCTCCTTTACAATTTCCACAATCTTGATGCAGGCTTTTGCCTTTCACCTGGCCATCCAGTCCTAGCAGGGATTCCTGCTTCGATTGTCCCTCAGCCATAATGCATCCTGTGTGTTCATCAGGCAATTCCTCCAAACACAATCTTTTTACCTGACAGTACACTTCTGCTGAGACAGAAATAGTTTATATATTTCTTAGTTTGCTCCCAGATTTACCCTCAAATTCTCATACTGCTGGTTATGAAAGTTTTTTGTTTTTCCCATCTACTTTAAAAATTTTTTTTACCTGAGACATTTAAAAATCTATACGTAGGATAAAATGTTATAGTACTATATAAGCATCATAAAAATGAGTGCGTATAAAAATGGGTGAAATCTGAGTAAGTCCTATAGTTTAACTCTCAGTTGAGAGTTTCCAGGTTTTGATAATAATATATCACAACTCTGTAAGGTGTCATCATTGAGGGACGCTATGTGAATGATACATGGGAACTTATTGTACTATTTCAGCAACTTATTGGGAGTCCTATTTATTTCAAAATAAAAATTTAAAGTACCCTAAGGATTTTTTAAGTAAGGATGCATCCAAAGCTGTTATAATTTGTATTAACTGCAAGGAAAGGAAGAAAAACACCTTTTCTTTTTAGCCTACATAGTTTTGTGTTATTTGAATTGTTTAGAATAAATGATTATGCTACTTTTGCATGGTCAGGATACTGTGGCCATTAAATGCATGCCACTGGGTAGGGAATAGATAAATATACTGATGTACAAATTGTATATAAATAAAACAAAAAGTTTCCCCAAAAAACTAAAATTGCTTTTGTGTAAATATGTATATCTGGTTTTCAATTATCTAATTATCTATCTTCATACTACAATTCAACATTATTTCATATTACTCACAAAATAGCCCTTTTTACTCTGGCCAGGTAACTTACCTTACACGTGTATATCTTGTCCACTCTTATTTTTCTTTGCTCGCTTTGTTGGCAACCTTGTGAATTTGGCTACGCTGTCCAGGCAGACGACTTCCAAATATGTCTTCTCCTGACGCTCTTCTTTCACATAGCTCCATTCCTAAATTTCAACTGCTACTAGGCCTTTGCAAGTACATTTCTTGCTAGTATCTCAGATTTAATTTTTTTAATAAATTGAGCCTCTCTTCTCTCTCAGGATATGTCTTCCCTCAATGCATAGTGGTTAATGATCTTCAGAATCAATTAGATCACCATCATCTTCTGAATCAATCAGTCTCAAGTCATGTTAGAGTCATCTTTTATTCTTTCCTCTCGTTTTCTTCCACCTTTTTAGCATTGCTTTCCCTTTTTGCAGATTTGAGTGTCCCTCTATCACACCATTTATTACTACAAATAATCTGACTGTATTCTCTCAAGTCTCTTGTTACTCAACACCACACTCTCTACATTTTCATGTAAATAAAACTCTTACCATTTTTCTAAACAGGTCTTTTTTAATTCACCTTCCTAACCTACATAAGTAGATGATAGTGTTCTGGAGGAAAGTAGTTGTGTCTTTCTTATCTTTATATCACTTATCTGGTATTATAGGCTCTATGGGCACTTAAGAACTATTTGTTGAAGTGAATCGACTTTCCTCATCAGATTGTAGTGATTTGAAAGTAGATTCTTTTGCACACACACAAAACTTTGAACACATAGTAGGAGCATAATAAATATTCATTGATTAAAAATTGTAAGCCTGGTTTCATTATTCAGGCAAAATGAAATACAGAAAATAAGCTGCCATCTCAAGCTGGCTTATCCTTCTAGAAATGAGTGAAGATGAATAATTCCATTGAGTTATATAAGATGAGTATCTGGTGTGGCATCCATAGAGAGGAGTAAATTAGATTTTTAAAATAGTTTCGGGGTTAATAATGTAAGATGTTATTAGTAACACAAGTAAGGGATCATTTTTAATGTAGTCTACGACCTTTATCTTGATGTACTGAAATAAGAGATTTATACACTAGAATGGGATAAACTGTTCATTTTCATCAAGGATTTGGAAACAAAGGGCAGAAGCTCAAATTGGGAACATTCAGGTTTGAATAAGAACCAGTTTTGAGGATGCATTGCAATTTACCAGGCCCTGTGCAAGGCCCTTAGAAACTGAATTGGTCCAGAAGGAGATGATTGTTAAGAACAAGAAAGCTACTCTTTGCACATAAATACATAAGTCATAATCATCAATAATTTAAGAAGAAATAAAGGAAATTCAAAAACTGCCTATGCCAATTTAATGAGATTTGGGGAAAATATATGATACCCTTTTAAAGTTTGCCTCAATACAACAGGGTCTCTTTAACACATCTCTCACTGGATTTAATAGAGGTTAAACAGATTTAACCAATCTTAACCCAGATTTATTAAATATCATGTAGATTTTATAAACTCACTAGAGGTTCAATACTAGTTATTGTGGAATTAGTAAATCTTCCCTCGTGCTTTTTTGCACTTTCTGAAATTTAACAAGGAGGTATGTGTAACCAACACTGGGATTTTATGTTTAGTGTTGTATTGAAAAAATACACAATTCAAAGATTTATTCACCCTGCTTAAGACTTAACAATTATTATTTTAACTCAGGGAAATAAATATGAAATACAAATAGCCCTAATTGCTTACTGTGAGTCAAGTATTCAATTTACCAATCATTTTTAATACATTTAATAAATAGATTATTAAATTGAATGCAATGCTCTTTAGAGATTATATCAATTTAAGGAATTCATCTAAGCTATGATTTATGCACTTTAATGCCCCATTGATTAAACGTTCTTCAGATTTTAAAAGTCTACTTCAGGTTTAATAGGTATCAGGTCAATTTAGAAAAGCACTCAGAACACATGAAAACCAATGAGCAAGGAAATGATTTGTATACTCTATACTATCTTGGTGCCATAAGTGGGAGGGATGTTGGAAGATGATGTGCCTAAAATGCTATTTAAAAGCATTTCAGAGGGAAAATGCTGCAATTCTATAAACTTCTCTAGTGCTTCCAAGTGGGATGGATGGGAGTAAATGATACAACCTGAGGAAGTGGTGGTAGATGGAAGAAGATCTCGAGAGTAGATCTAGGAAGATGACTTTTGGTGGGCCTGCCTAATGACTAGTGTGCCTTATTTGGAAGTTATGTGAATTAGGGTTGTAACTATAACTCCGGGGTTCTAGTGATGTGTTTTATTCTTCCATGTGTGATTTCCTCGGGGCAACTATATAGAATTACACCTTTGTAATTCTAAGTATATTATTCATTAGTTAAATTCCACAGCAATATATTACTGTTATTCCAATAATTGATTCCTGCTTGGTTTAAATATTTTTAGTGTGATTGGTAAATAAAGGACGGATTTCTAAAGTATGTTTAATTTTGAAGAAATACCTTGGATATTGCATCTTAATTATGACTCTATATGTTGATGGAAGATGGCATGGCATTTTCTATTTAATGATTAGGTCAGAATTCCCTAGATACTATAATAGGTAATTAGTGGGCTTAGATACAACCCTTTCTATTTCCCTTTTAACACTAAAAGAATAATAAATTCACTTTCAGGTATTTAGCAGCAACTATATACTGAAAATTATTTATTTTATTTGTTACAAACTTTCTGAAAGAAGTTCTAAATATATTCACATTATACATTAATATACTAAAGTTTAAAAATTAAATAACTTGTCCCAATTCAAATAGCTAAGCAACGGGCAGAAATGAGATTTGAAATCAAAATTATGTTATTGCAAAGTCTATGATTTCTTTTACTATCTTATACTGCTTCAGTGGAATATTAGGACAGTCAAAGTTGATTAAAACCATAAATTGAGTGGTTATCTTTCTTTTTCCCTGTCACAGTGCTGAGTAATAAAGGTAAAGGAATAAAAAGACAGACCTGTTTTCAAGTAAATCACTGTCTGGTTAGGAAGACAGTCAGTAAAGAGAAAATTTGCATGCCATAAGACAATTATTTTGCTAGAGCAATTCACTGTGCTGTAACACATCCCCAAAGAAGCATTTAGCTATAACATATGCAAAAAATCAAGGAAGGTACCTAAGATTGTTAAGCTGTTTTTTGATTAGTATCAAAAAAACAAAGAAAGAATAAAGACAAATGTTTTGTGGGTAGAAGAAACTTTACATGCAAAGGCATGGTGATAAGACCCATAATATATCAGGTATGAATGAAGTCATCTGCATGTCTTGAAAATGCATGAAAACCAGCAGTACCATTTTCCCATACTTAAGATGAGGTATTCAGATGCCAATTCAAATAAATGAGATAAGGATATTTCTTTCAATAAATGGTTCTGGAACAAATAGATGTCCACATAAACAATATAATTACTGATCTCTCACTCAAGATACAAAAATTAATTAGAGATGGTACAGAGTCTAAAATGTGAAAGGACTATAAAACTCCTAGAAAAAAAAATAGAAGAGTATTTTTTGAAACCTGAGTTAAGCAAAAAATGTATTAGAACACAAAAATTACTAATTATAAAATAAAAATTTTATTGATAGGACTTCATCAGAGTTAAAAATGTACACTTATCAAAAGGCACCACTAACAAAATAAGTTGGTAAATCACAGACAAGAAGAAAATATTTTCAATATATAATATTGGAAAAAATTGTATTCAGAATATATACTGAATTTCTATAAAGCAATAACCAAAAGACAAACAATCCAAATGTAAATAGGCACACACAAAAAAAAACCTTAAGCATATATATCACAAAAAATACATGAATAGATAATAAAGCACTCAATTAGCCATCAGGAAAATGCTGATTTAAATCATAATAAAAAAGACATTTAATATCTATTGAAATGGCTTAAATAAATAGACTGATAATATCAAATGTTGTGGAGGAAATGAAGTAACTCGAAATCTTCTATACTTGTAGAGACTACTTTAAAAAAACTCTGGCAATTGTAAAAAGTATAAGTATAGCCTAAAACCAAACAATTATATACACAAGAAAAATAAAAACACAAATTCACATAAGGTTTATGTCCAAAAATGCATAGCTTTAGTTATAGTCTTATTCTTAAAATTAAAAAAAATCCAAAATTCTAAAAAATTTATAGTCTCATTTTTAATAACCTCAAAAGGAAAACAGCCATCAGGAGATATATGAATAAACAATTTGTGGCATATTCATGCAATAAAATATTCCTTGACAACAAAAATGAATAAATTACTGATATGTACAATATGGATATATCTAAAAATATGATGCTACACATACACACATAAGACAGACATTAAGGAATACTGCCAAAAATGTATACACATTTTAAGAGATGTTATCTATGTATTACTTTAGTTCGTCATATTCAGAAGTGTCTGGATGCTGATGATAACCACTTTGAGCACCTCTTGTAATTGCAGACATCATATGTGACTTGTATTCATCTTTTGTTATTGGTATATATTGAGTATTGCAATTTTAATACAGTTTTTTTTCCTTTCCTAGAATATGTATACTTTTGCGGGGGCACCCTCTGTATATATCATCAGAAGGCAATTCCCCCTGTGGGATTTGGGATGGCATTAACTGGAAAGGGTCATGAAGAAACTTTCTGAGAAGATAGAAATGTTTTATATCTAGTTTTCAGTAGTGGTTACATAAATATTTTCAATAGTCAAAACGCATCAAGTTGAAAATTAACATTATATTTTTAAAAATTATATATCAATAAAAAAGTGACCTTCAGGGGCCATAATAAGAACCCTCCTTGAATATGCCCACTCCATTGCAATTAACAATTCAGGAGAAAGAAAAAGAAGGCTAATTTTAATTTTTTCACTCTAGAAGAATATCATATTGATAGGCTTTCAAGTTGAAGTTTAAAATATGTTCCATGTCTCACTTAATTTTTAAGTCCATTGGATAGTGAAGCCATGCATTTTCTTCTCCTGAAATAGCTGATAGGAGTTGGAAATCAAAATTCTCTACTGGAGGATAAAAAAAGAAAATGAGGATTTAGAAGCCTGGGACATTCAAGTCCCAAGTCAGCAACGGTGCATGTTACTTCGGGTAAGTCCACAAACTATCTGGAGCTCAGTTTTCCAGGATAAGTCAAGTGTGTGTAAGGGTGAGGCAGGAGAAGCCATAACAACTAATGATGGAGAGTAATAAAATAAGAGAGTAGAGTGCAAAGAAGAGAGTTTGATCTTTCCAATGCCCAGAGAGACAGAAACTATTCACTTTTAATTGCAAGACATGTACATTAAGACACTTATTGGTCAAATAGCTTCCTTGGGATACTCTGAAACTGGTAATGTGGAATTAAATACCCAAATGAGGACTTAATGTGTGGGGCCGAGATGCTAGAAGCTGGACAGTCAGAAGAGGCAATCCAGTAGGAAAGGCAAGAAAGGAAAACCTTCTCTAAAAAGCAAGAATTAATATCAAGGTAAAAATTTAGAATCTTCCTTCAGGTCTCTTTCTACTAGGTACCCTTTGCTATTTTCTTAATAAATCCTATTTTTAAAAAACCAAAATTTAGAGTCAGACTGACAGATTTTGAAATACCCATGTGCATATTTAGTATGCATATGCAACAAATGAGTGATACACATACACATGCATACACATTCTAAATATGAACTCTATTTCTGTAATCTTGTAAATGAATGAATCTTGAATTGGTTGCCAGTTCCAATTTCCATAACTGTGTGTCTCATGCATTTTCTCAGATTCTTATAGTTTGAGGTTTTACATTTAGGTGTTTGATCCATTTAGAGATAAGTTTTATTTATGGTGATAGGTAGGGTTCCTGTTTCAATCTTTTGCATGTGGTATTTTTGAAATGTGTCGTTTTTATTTGTGTTCTACTCTTTCCTTTTCTGTGAGAGAGAGTTTTATGCATGGGAATTCTCGTAAATCAGTTCCTTAGACTCAGGAAAGGCGATAGAACTGACATTATAGGCCGCTGTTCCTGAGGTGAAGTAAACAGGCAGTACCTCTGGATGGGGCTATTGGGAAGGAACAGTGAGTAAACACACCTGGAGAAAAGAAAGAATTAAGAGTAGCATGTCCAGCAGCTGGGTGATGGGCTCAATTGAAGCCCAAGTCTCACCATCACACAATATCCTTATGCAATACACCTGCACATGTACCCCTGAATCAAAATAAAAATTAAAATAAAAACATAGGTACTTAAAAAATTAAATGTATTGTTGCAAGGCAGGGTTTTATTTTCATAAGATGCCATTTTCCTCTCTGTAAATATAAAACTAAAAGTGTAAACGGAGGTAGGTTTTCATGTTGAAAATAAAAAAGCAGCATGGCATCCAGGGACCTGTGTGAAGATAAGAGAGAGGTTTTAACAGCTGCTGTAAGTGTGGAATTTCAAATATATGGTAGAATCTAATGGGAAAATGCATAACATTTTGCTCTGCAATGCCCGTTTTTTTCCACAAATGCATATTCCATGTTTCAAGAAACTGACCACACATATCTAGAGTACTCTTCATGTATGTGTCGAAGTCACGCTCTCTCTCTCACACACACACACACGTGCACACAGACACACACACACACACAATATTCTACTACAACGTCATGGCATCGTCCTTAGATTGTACCCTAACGCTTTATGCCTTTGTGCTACTGTCTAAGCGCTTGGCATTATGGCCAAAAGTCCAAATCTGAGGACCCAAAGTGCTCTCAGAATAACAACACGTGCTATGTTTTCAGAGAAGAGCACTGATCTTCCAGGACCACTAGCCTTCTGAAATTAAGATATCATATAATTGCAAAGCTGAGTTTTCAGAAATTTTTTGATAATAAGCAAGCACTGCATATGTATCCATGTGGAACAGGAAATTAACATAGTGGTGTTTAATTGGCTCCAAGTGTGGAGAAGTTCTGCAATATCTAGGAGGTGCACACATCCTATTAGTAAATAAGTGTGGTTATTTAAGAATGAAATAATTTTGTTCTATTTATTGCATACGGCTCTCAAAAAGATACTAAGTCTTTAGAAAATAAATAAGTTGTTTGTATTTAACTTCTTACTGCAATGTAGATGTTGAACGCTTCTTTTGTTTAGGGGATCCCAAAAAAAGTATTATTCAGACACTAAAGGAAACATAAAATAAGAACGTTTAGATACCTTTTTAAGCATCTCCTGTAGAGGTGGTCTGGAAGCAGCATAATCTCTTAGGGATTGGATAGATACTTCTCAAAAGAAGACATACAAACAACCAAAAGATACATGAAAAAAATGCTCAGCCTCACTAATCATCACATAAATGCAAGTCAAAACCACATTGAGATACCACATAACTCTAGTAAGGATGGCCATCATTAAAAACAACAACAACAACAACAACAAAACCAGATGCTGGTGAGGGAGAAAAGGAAATGCTTTACACTGTTGGTGGGAGTGCAAACTAGTTCATCCTCTAAGAAAAACAGTGTGGTGATTTTTAAAAGAAGTAGAAATTGACCTTCCATACAACCATTCCTGGGAATATACCTGGTGGAACACAAATCATTCTACAAAAAAGATACTTGCACACACATGTTCATTGCAGTGCTATCACAATAGCAAAACATAAACATGGAGCCAACCCTGCTGCCCATTGAAGGTGGACTGAATAAAGAAAGTGTGATGCATATACACGCTGGAGTATTACACAGCCATAAAGAAGGACAAATTATGAACTTTGCAGCAGATTGGATGGATTTAGAGTCCATCATACTCAGTGACCTATCACACAAAGAATTGAATACCACATGTTCTCACCCATAAGTGAACCCTGGACATTCATCACAATACTTTAAGAGAGGAATTTGCTATAGTGGGATACTGCCAGGGGAAGGGGGGGGCACATAACATCACTAAGGGTACCTGATCCGAACCCGGGGGTAGTGAGGACCTGTGGGAGGCTGAAAGTTCACCTGCAGATAGACCACTTATATGCCCAATCCTGACTTGCACCCCACATCTTTAATGTAAAATAAAGTAGAAAGAAAGAAAGAAAAAGAAGGAAAGAAGGAAGGAAGGAAGGAAAGAAAGAAGGAAAGAGTTTAAAAATTGTTTTCATATGCTGAAGAAGGCTCCAGGAATTTAATTTGTTATTATTTTACTTTCTTGTACCTTGACCATGGTTTTCTTTGATCTATTCTACCCCCAGTGTATCTTTTTTAAACCAGCTTATATTTTTCTTTTGTTTAGCAAGGTGCTGGACATTTGGCAAGACTTTCAAATGACTCCAACGTTTGAAATAACTTTGCCTCTTGTCTCATGTGCTTTATAACCCAAATCTGTTGCAAAGTGACTCCACTGAAATACTAGGTTATTTGCAATTCAATGTATGAGACAGACTAAGATCCACTTATTGCAAAAATAAATCAAGCGCAATATAAAGAACTTTGTACTCTATGCTTCATACACTATATTTAGCCATGTTCAGTTTCCTTTTGGGTTCTTTGGCTATAAGACTTTTTTTTAAAAACCAAACATTTATTTATTTTTTTAAAAAGAGAGAGAGAAACATGCTTCTGTCTAGATTATTTATATTGAGGAGACTTAAGTTACTAACAAATCACAGTAGATTTTCTGAACAGCATTTATTTGAAAAGTATGCATCTTTTATTGGACTATTTTAATGAGGCTGCTCAAGCACAACCTCACTCTTTGTTCCTCTGTTTTATGATCTGGAGCATGTTACACAGTAGGGCACATACTTTCTAAATTACTCTGCATTGCCACATAATTGAAGACATTAGTTTATATAAAGTAAAACAAATTAGTTTATTATTATTATTATTACGGTATATTGTCTTCTAATATTGTTGTCCTTACATGATCTTCTGTATCATAGACTTTCAATCTGTACATTTTAGTGCAGCGGTCCATACTGTAATTGCCTAACTTTTCGGTAAACCATGATTTCACATGCAAACATTAAATTTAATGTGAATTTATTTATAATTATTAGGTCATAAATAGCATTACTACTAATTCTTGGAAACAGACCTGAATTAAAAAGGTCTTTTGCTACATTTCTGCCTCATAACATTAACCTATTTTAAAGCAATATGCTAATGTATTCAAAATAATGAAAGCAGCTCTATTTGTGTTCAATCAATAAGGATTCTAAGAATTCACTAAGGTAATTCATTCCTTATATGTATAATACTAAATATAAATTATTCACATGCTAATGTATACTTCTGTAAAATATGTAATTTTTATGACAATTTATTTTAATATATTAATAATAAATGGTTTAAAGAAAAATAAGTGAAAACATCCATATAAGTCACAGAAAATCAAATCTGTTTAATGGTTCCCTGTTTGGTTAAAGTTATAATTTTTGCTTAATTCTATGAATTGTGCTATATTTGAGTGTATACCTTTTGAAAAGACAATCAGTTGTAAAACATATTCCAATTAATTTTGACTTGAGACATTTTAAAGCAACCTACAACAAAATTTAATATTCATTTCCAAAAATAATTTGTTTCTTAAATAGCATGACTAACAAGCATATTCAAAATACGTATTAAAGAGAACACAACTTTGATGTAGACACCATTTCTCATCATTGTGCATCTGGAGAAAATCTGTCAGCCATACTTTTGAACACCATCCTTCCATGACCACTGCAACCAGGTATAAAATTGTACATCGCTTTTCTTTCTCCATACTCTTCGTAAACGGAATCCTCACTCTTTCTTTCTTTTTTTTTAAGTGAGAAAGCAGGATTTATTGAGAGGATAGAGAAGCTCCGACAGTGGGAGGGGACCGGAAGAGGTTGCCTGTCTCTGGGGTTGAAACCTGGTGCTTATATAGCTCTAAGTCCAAGCCGATTGTCTAGCACTAGCTGTGAGCTGTAGTTGTTCTGATTGGTCAGTACTAAGGATCAATCAGCAGGAGGTAGGGTCCTAATGGTTAGCTGATTGGTTGCTTTTCCATCCAAACACTATCTGGCTTCTTACTTCATTGAGAAAATTGAAGCAATCGAAAAAAGTAGATGTACTTTTTATTCAGTACAATATGGCAAGATAGTGGTGAAATTGGGCATTATTGACTCATATGTAAACTCAGGCAGAG
>CAUYQG010238548.1:0-19411 GCA_963574415.1 Tarsius wallacei | reverse complement strand
GAATTGTTATGTGTTTGGGAGTTGGTCTTCTCATTTGTTGTCTTGCAGGGGTTCTCTGAATCTCTTGTGTTTGAATTTTTGCATCACTGATGAGATGCAGGAAGTTTTCTTGGATGATTTCATGAAATGTTTGTTCCAGTTTGGCCTCTCTTTCTCTCCCTGCCTCAGGGAGACCAATTTCTCTTAGGTTTGGTCTCTTGAAGTGATCATTCATCTCTTGCAGGTTTTGTTCTGTCTTTTTGAGCTTCTTTTCTATGTTTTTGACAGTTTGGGTTAGTTCTGTGTTTTGGTCTTCAAACCCTGAGATTCTTTCTTCTGCTTGGCTCATTCTGCTTTCCATGCTTGTTAGTTTGTTATTTATTTCCATCACAGTATTCTTTACTGCTGCTATTTCTGACATCAGCTCCTTCCTGTTTTCCTCTTGTCTCTCCTCAATTTTTCTTATTCTCTCTATTAATTTCTTCATGTCTGGGTCTGTTGCACGTGACCAGTCATTCTGGGGGCTCTTCATTGTGTTCCAAAATCTGTTTTCTCAGTGTCTGACCTCCCAGGGGTCTGTGTGAGACTTATATTCTTCATTTGGTTTTTCTTCATTTGGGTGGTGTTTTACCTCCCTGCTGTTTCCTTCCCTCCACATCACCATCTTCTTTAATTCTGCTATTCAGGGGTAGAGGGGTTGCTGGGGTTGCACTATAGGTTGGGGGTGGCCCTTTTTGCAGTTTTGAGGTTTACTTAAGGGGGGAGCTGTGATTCAAAATCTGTCTGCAGGTCCTGGTATCCGTTGACACGTGTATGGATAATCTGAAACCCAGTTCATACTCTCCTGGAGTCTGTTCGTGCAGTGGGGTTGTAGGTTTACTCCCTTGAATTACCAGCAGGTGGGGCTATCTCACCACTCTGGATTGTCTTTGTCTCGGCTGCGCACCCTTTATGGTCTTTGTCTCAGCTGCTCGCCCCAAAGGGGGCATGAACTGGACGAGGGTCGGCCCGGAGAGTCAGAGAGAAGCTGGAGATAGGATCCTGCTTCAGGCCCACAGCCTGGCAGAACGTCACAGTGGCAGTGGAGACAGCTGCGCTCTCAGCAGATCTTGCTTGCAGAAGCTTCAGAGTCTGAAGTCATGGATCGCCTCAGGCACGGGAGGGGCGATCTATAACGGCCGCTACTGACGCGGTGGCTGTGGGGGCAGCTGCTCTGTCCGGGGCTTCAGGGGTTGTCGAGACCGGCGTGATGCTTCAGTGTTGGTGATGGCCAAGCTCCGCGTGAACAGCGGGCTACCAACGATGGGATCCGCAGCCCCTGGGGAGACAGGCAGAGACCTTCTGCGTTCTCCTTTGCGGAGCGTCTCATAGACCAGTCTGTCTCGTTGCCATCTTCAGCTCTTCTCGTTCCTTATATTTATATAACTGATTCCATTTTTGTCATTTTTAGAAGTATCACTCAAGATACAAATTCATTTTTTTTTTTGAGTTAGGGTCTCTTCTGTTGCCCAACTGGAGTGCAGTGGCAATATCACTGGTCACTGTAGCCTCCAAATCCTGACCTCAAGCAACCCTCCTGCATCAGCCTCCCAAGTAACTGGGAATACAGGTGTACCACACCAGGCTAATTTTTATTTTTTGTAGAGGCGAAGTATCACTATGTTGGCCAGGCTAGTCTCAAACTCCTTAACTCAAGCAATCCTCCCACCTCAGCCTCTCAAATTTTCGGGATTACGGGCGTGAACCACTGTACCCCTTCCAAATTCACATTTCTCAACACTTTTTTTCATGCTGTGCTATGTATTATTAAACATTAATTACTCAGAGCACTTCATTTCCTATTTTCCCTAGATTCAAGTTGTTGCTTCCTCTGTCAGAAATTTTCCACCCATTTCCAAGAACTATAACCTGCATTCGATCCGTGCTTTTGCAACCTCACAAGCTTCACTTGACATTTTTTTTTTTTAATCACCCAGGCTGGAGTGCAGTGGCATGCTCATGGCCACCACAGCATTGACCTGCTGGGCTCAGGCAGCCCTTGCCCCTCAGCCTTCTAAGTAGCCGTAACTATAGGCACACTACTAATCAGGCTAGTTTAGTGATTTTTACTGAAGAGACAAGGTCTCATCATGTTGCCCAGGCTGGTCTCTAACCCATGGGCTCAGGCAATCCTACCACCTCGGCCTCCCAAAGTGCTGGGATTACATGCTTGTACCACCGTGCCACTTGAACTTTCAATAACTGCCAAAAGTCTCCTGGACCCAGTTTTACCCATCCCAGCACACGTGGGGCTCTGTGAGGTGGCCCAGTTTGTTGTGTTTGTTGGTATGTAGGTACAGGTTTGTGTGGAAACAAACCAGCATGCTTTGGGTAACATCTGTGGTTTAGTCAGAAACCCTAACAATCATACTAGCCTACACAAGAAACGAAGCCACTTTAGCCAATCGACCCCCCTCCTTCATTGAGTTCCAGAACCATGGCTTCAGTTCACGTTCCTATTTAAAATTCAGCCCTATGTCCACCACACGTTCATGAAGAAGGTAGAAGTAGCATGGTACTAACTTCCCAAGATCTCATTTTGATGGCTTCTATATTCAGGTTTCTATGATTTTCACAAGCTTTTTCCCATAAAAAGTGCATTTTCTTCAGGAGCTTTTCCTATAAAGTAACCATAAATTAGACCACCAGTGAAATCGATAAATTGTCATTCAGACCCTAACATAGGGAGTGGGCCCAGACTGAGAGACAAAACAGGCCTATTGAAAAAAGTGTTCCCTTTGTTCACCTGGATGCTTCTCAAATCTGGGATGCCCTAGAAGAAAGATGCCAAAAGGGACACTCAGATGGCATCATCCTATCCCCAGGGAAACAGACCCATAGGGATTTTATCTGCCTTTGAAGAAGTAGATCTTCAGACCCCTCACTTACCCTCTGTTCCTCAGCTGTCCCCTCAATGGGACAGTGTCTGTGAGCCCCATGCTCCACAGAGCAGGCTCTTGTCCACTTCACAGAACATCTTCTTGATCTCCTTGTGGGTCCTACACATTTGTTCCTCAAAGCTCAGGAACTGCCAGAGACTGGCTTTTCTGGCGAGGGAAGCCATCTTCTTCATACGAATATCAGTTTTGAAGTTTCTCTGCTGTGTTTTGCACTCTTGCATTCAAAGCAGTGAGCAAGAACTGGGCTGTCTTGCCAGCTGAGGTAGAGACAGGGCCTGCAAAAGCTGTGCCCACAGTCAATGGTGACAGGGTCTAGGAAGTACTTCATGCAGATGGGACAGGTGAGTTCCTTCTGGAAGACTTGCAAGAGTCTGGAATTCATGTTTCTGAGGAAGAAATGGTAACATGTAATTTCTGGGCCTGAGTTAGTGAGAAGCTCCAAACGTGAGGATTTGTGATAGCTATATTTTCTTCACTTAGCAAAGCTCATTAAATCAGAAAACACTATTTGTTCTATAAAAAAAAAAAAAACAGATACACAAGAAGAGTCCCTCGGATTTATAGCTTACATTACTCTGACTAGATGACTCACAACCCCTTTACTCTGAGTTCCTGCTCCTTAGCAGGGTTTGCATTTGTTCAAGTATTCTTTTCCTTGTGGGTATGGGACTTGGGTCACTCATAAATTGTCTAAAACAAATCATAATTGTCCCTACTTCTCTTTCTAATAGCTGATAATTCCAGTAAAATATAAGAAGTGGCCAGAGGGTTTTCTAAAATGTTCTTAGAGAGAAGGACACAGAAGCTCAACTTTTTAAAACAAAAACAACCAACCAAACAAACAAAAAGATACCAATTAAACCAATCTCACTTTCCCAGGAAAAAAAAGAAATTGTGTCTTTTTACTTTCTGTGATTAAATTAGCTTTTCCCTATGTATATACAAATAATCCTAAATGTAATACCTAGAGATCTGGTAAAGCACCACTCTGGATGAGTCTGTGAAGATGTTTCCAGAGGAGACTAATATGAGTCAGTGGATCAATTGGGAAAGATCTGCCCTCATTGTGGGTGGGCTACATCCTGTTGCTTGGGGGCTCAGTTGGAAGTCAAAGGACAGAGAAAAGACCATTCTCTATCTCCTCTCTATCTTTCCTGGAACACATTCTGAGGATTTACCTGGACTGAGCCATGATTCCAGCCTCTTAGGGACTCCAGTTTGCAGATAGCCTATCATGGGACTTATCAGCCTCAATAATCAAGTGAGCCAATATCCCTAATAAACCTCCTCTCATATACAGTCTTGTATTGCTTAACAGTGGGAATATGCTTTGAGAAATGCATTTGATAAGTTTTTTTTTGTTAGAATATCAGTGTATGTAAACAAACCTAGACTGTAGCCTACTGTATAGGCTGCTAGATACCTGTTGCTCCTAAGCTACAAACCTGTACAGCGTGTTAATTTACTGAATACTGTAGGCAATTGTAGCACAGTGGTATTTGTATATCTAACATATCTAAACATAGAAAAGGTACAGTAAAGATACAATATTATAATCATATGAGACCAGCATTGTATATGTGGTTCATGGTTGACCGAAAAGAAGTCCTTATGTGGTGCATGTCTGTATCTACCTATCTATCTATCTATCTATCTATCTACGTGTGTAAATATGTGTATATATCCCATGACTCTGTCTCTCTGGAGAACCCTGGCTAATACAAACTGCAAATCAAATTCTGGCAATTCTAAGTCCTCAACTTTCTCTCCTTTCTTTAATAACACTGCTGAATAAAAGTGAAGATCTTAGAATTTTAATCTTAAAGGCCAATCAGTGTCATTGCCAGGAATTTTTCATAGTTTAATAAGATGTAAGTCTCAAGTGAAATGACAACTAGTATCACATATCAAATTTTGCCTTAAAATTATTTGTTCAGAATATTGAGTTTTCATATCTAAACTAGGGTATTTGGGGCAGTCCTCTCATCTCCCATAGTCTTACTGTTTTGTATTTCTCATTATTGTCTTAGTCATTTAAAGTCAAGTCTAAAAACTGAAGGTTATGAAGGGACATCATTTACAGCATTCAATTGTAATATCTTCTCAACTATTTCAATGTACCATTATTAATATACTCATAGCATGTATGTATGTGTATACTTATATGTAATCATGTGAATTCTATATGTTTAATATGTATGCATAAATATAGCAGCAAAAAGATAGTAAAAATTCTTTAAAACTATATTGAACTACAAAATAGCAACAATTCGTATCCTAATAATTCATAAAATAAATAGTAAGAATAGGAGTTACAAATGGTATCATTCAGTAGGTATAATAGATATTTTTAACTCTTAAATTTTTTATAAAAATATTATTTTGGTTATAAGTTGCACTTACCCCTGAGTTCTACCAATGGCTCCCATTATGATTCTTTTAAAAAGAATTCTGCTAAGACCAACTCAAGATCAGGAACTCATCCACTGCAGCACCAACTTTCAGAGCCTCCAAGGTACAGGTGACTCTCAGGGCAGTCCTTCTCTTCTGGAGGGAATGAACTCTTGTGGGTCCTTTTATAAGAATCTTTAAAGATCATACCCACCTCTTTAGGGGTATTTTAACTCCCAAGAATTAAAAAAGGTGGAGCTAGACATGATAGATTTGTGCAGTATGCATCACTCCCTTACACCCTTGATTAAGTTAGCATCACACTTTAATTCCTAAAAGCACTCCCTGAATGATGCATACAAAACATAAGTACTATCAATGTAGACATGTGCTAGCAATTAACTAAGATTAATTTAATAATGTTTACTGAGTTTCTTCCAAGAGAAGAATTTAAATTCTTTTTCCTTGTGCCACTCTAAGAGAAATCACAGATTAGCCAAGTAATCCCACTGGAGGCTATTATCAAATTTACAAAATATTTGCAAAACTCATGGAAATTGCTTTTCTTCTCATTACTTATTGGGGTTAGCATCTTTTCTTAATTATTGGTTCTTTAATTTTTTTTGGCACAAATTAGCCTGCATAAAATTGTTTATTTTTGTGTCAGGCACACTGGTTTAAGCCTGTAATTCCAGAAACTCAGGAGGCTGAAGTAGGAGGATCACTTGGGGTCAGAAATTTGATACTGACATGGGAAACATAGGGAGATTTCTTTCTCTAAAAAAGTAGGAAAAAAAATCATTCAGGTGAGATGGTGTGCATGCCTGTAGTCCCAGCTACCCAGGAGGCTGAGGTGAGAGGATCGCCTGAGACGTTCCAGGCTGCGGTAAGCTATGATTTTGTCACTGCTGTAGCATGGGTGACAGAGGGAGCCCTCATTCTTAATAAATATATAAACAAATGAAAAAATTAATTTTTTCTATTAAGTAATAGATTTATATTCCAGGTCCTTGATTACATTCTTCATATAAATTTCTTTATTTAGAAAAGAGGCATATTACACTTAGAGTCCATTCTTATTATTCATTGTAGTTAGGCTTTGTAAGACGGCCACAAATACTTTGTTAGCAAATACTGATGCATTGTTTCTAGCTGAAATACATGGTAAGATTCACACAATCCTCTGGTCATTTCTTATTACATTAAAACATTTTTTTCAAATAATGTACTAAACTCTTTATTTATGATCTACCTGTTATCAATGTCACAATATGTAACCTTGTTTTAGTTGTATTTCTCTTTAAAGATACATTATTTAATATACCACATTAATCAATTAATTCTGAACCCACAGCAGTAGCAGTATAAGCCATCCTGAACAAAGCTTATCTAACACCTGTGTTATCTCCATCATGCATGTCACAATCTTCTTAGCTCAAGAACACTAGACAGTGCTTCAGTGCTAAGCTTTATTTATTACATTTATTACAGTCAAATCACCAACAAGTAGCACAAAAATACCAGAAGCATGGTACTAATATACTACAAAAAGGACACGTGTTTACAGTATGAGAGCTGAAACAGGAATGCAGAGTGTCCCTTTTCTGTAGGTCACTTGGGAACAGATACCTGGTACCATGTATTTTCCTTCACATAGCTCATGTCCTGGAATGACTAGGAAGTTTCCAAGAGTATAGGTTTTGTGATTACACATAATTTAGTAAGAAAGAAAAATCACAAATACAAAATCCAAATAATGAGAATTAATTATATATTTCCTTTTATTCCAAATCTTTGTATTTTTACATGAAAATCCAAAAGAGGAAAGACATTTTGGAAGGGACTACCTCAATATTTTCTGAAAGAAATATTCATTGCCAATGGACCCCAAGACTAAAGGTCAAGACTGTAACCAGAGTGAAGAAAAATCTACCAGTCCTACATCAGTCAAAGTTCAAACAGAGAAGCAGAACCAGTGAGACATGTATACAGGAAGAGATACATAATAGATTTCTTGCAAGGAATTGTTTACACAGTTACACAATTGGGGGGGGGTCAGGCTAAGCAAGTGTGAGATCCCTTGTAGAGTCAGTGAGGAAGAGAAATCCCAGTGGACTGAGATGTAATGGTTATGAAACAAAGCTTTGGCCCATAGTCAATAGGAGCAATTGGGACTGTATACACTCATATGCTGTTCAAAGTCTTGTTCAAGGTAAGTCTAAGCCTTTTCTTAAAGAACTTTCTCCGACGAAGTCAGGCTTAACTGAACAAACTCCCTGCATTAGGTTAGTATTTGAATAACTGGGAGAAGGGGCGTATATGCTACACAATGGCTCCTGCCCTCATTTCTTTCCATCCCTGTAATTATGCCTAGCTAACTTAACACAACAAAAATCATCAAGAAGTCCTGTTGTTAAATTTGAGAAGTATAAAACTAGGGTTCTTTGCTGCCACCCACGCGGCTGCCTTGAGGGTCCCAAGAGAGAGCCGCGAGAGATTAAGACACAGACACAAAGACATAAAGAAAAGCTGGGGCCAGGTGGGACACTTTCCTCTGATGGAGGAGAAGTGGCCCCGAACTAGCTCAGCACATTTATTTTATAATCAAGCACAAAGGAAGTTGGAAGGGATTCAAGGTCTGTGAGGGAGTTATAAAAGAATTTTGTTGCTATCTAAACGGCAAGCTGTTCTGCAGTTATCTTGTTGTAGCTAAGGCTTTATCTGTACTATGTACACCCGCATGTGTGGGCATCTGAGACACCGTTCTGTGTAGCAGGCTGCATCCCTGGCTCTTTGGCTAGGATACAGAGCAATCAAACAAGACCTTGCCTATGCTTGGGGCCTGACCTTGCTCAAGGCCTGCTCTTCGGACAGCGCTCGTTCACTCCCCACATCTCATCCGCTCTTCACAGTTCTTTGTTTCATGCTAAGTTTACTGAGCAAGACTACTCAGAGTGAATGCCCTGAATATACATGCTGTAACTTAATAAACTGAAGTCATTACTGTGTCCACAGAGAGGTGAGATCTACCCTAGTTGTATGCGGGCCCTGGAGGCTCAGTCTTGGACTCAAGAGTGAAAATCCTGCAGGGTGTGGACTGGAAAGATATTTCTTGCTGAGATTCCGAACTTCCCTGGCAGGGCTCTGGTACTACAACACAGGGCCTGATGATCATGTGTCTCAGAAAAGAATTTGGGAAAGAGAAAGGAAGTTGGGAGGGAAGCTGATACTCTATCCACTATTGGCACTGCATCATTTACTCTCCCCAGTACTCAACTTTAGGTAGGTAAAGTCTGGAGCATCGAAAATCAGGAGTTCTGACTTTCAGACCTACTTCTGCCTACTAGTGCCTTATAAATGAAACAATCTGTTTTCCTACTGGAGTCTCAAATGAGAAAACAAATGTGAGGATATAATTTCATTCAGATTTGGCATTTTGTAGGCTCAAAAAGTCCTAATCAAACTCAAAGAGGGAGTAGAGACAGGCATGGACAAGAACAACACATATTGTCAATAAAAGACACTCTAGCCAATTTTGAATCTTTTCTCATCTCTCAGTTCCTCTCTTTTCAATAAAGAAGTTGATTTCTTGGACCTTTTTTTCCATTCTAGCATCTACAAGCCGCCTCTTAAAGAATCACAGTTCTACTTCTGATAACCTGGTAAAAGATTCTCTTTCTAATCTGGGTTCTATATCTCATTGCAAATCTTTGTACAATGCCTAGCGTTCAGGAAATGTTGGAATGAAATTGATCAAAATAAAAAAGCTTAGGGCTCTGAGTTTAATGAGTTATCTCTGTTTCTTCAATATGTGTAGAAAGCTGACTTAAATTCTTGAAATATTGGATATTTATTATGAAGATACAATTTTAGGAAAAATACCATTTGAACCTAGTAACTGTAACTTCTTTGCCATCTTAATTGCTTTGTTTCACTTGCTCACAAGTGTAAGAAAATGCATAATTTCTTTCTTATGCTAATAAAAATTCATCACTTTTCTAGTAAATTATAGTTTGCTTTCCGGCCTATGGATGTCCAAGGCTGTCATTTCTTTAACACCTTTCTAACTTCCCTCTTGTTTTACCTCCTTTCTTGTCTACTCTTCTGCAAATCCTGACAACCTCAAACCCCTTCACTGAGACTTTTGAATGATGTGAAATGTGAAGGAAAGAGAGAGGAACAATGTCATATGTGGGCTCTGATGTGCCAGGTACTGTGCCACGGGCACATACCCCTTGTCCATAATCTCCACAGAAAATGTGCAATATGTGTACCACTGTTCCACTCTATATGTGAGCAAGTGAAGCACAGAAAGGTCAAGCAATTGTCTCATGGTTTCATTTTCTGTATTGAAGCAGTTAGGAATCAGTCCCATGTCATCAAAGCTATAATTCCCCAAATACCTCACCTAGAACCACAGAAACACCTGTAAAAGTAAGGATCAGATAGGCTGACTTCCTTAAGGAAATCAAATGCCAGCAAATACAAACAGTTCCATAGGTGCCTGATTTCAAAATATTTCACAGCAAGGTGTTAACAGAACATTTTCTTCTACCCTTTTCTCTAATTCACTAGGCAGAAGATCTTTGTCCCTGACTTTTTCCACACCCGGCTTACTATCTCTTACTCACACATTAGATTGCTAAAGTCACATGTTTGTTTCAATTTAACATTTTTTTCCATAGCATAGGACAGGGAAAGAAGCACTGTGGAGCAGAGTTCTCACTTTCCCTGATACCTGCCAGTCTAACCATAGACATTACTGGTTCTCACAGTCTCATCTTCTTCCATTTTGGAATGCAAGTTTTGAACTAATAAGTATAGAAACCCCGAGGAATACAGCAGAGAGCTCGGTCAGTTCCTCTAGTACTCTTACCTCCTTGGGCACAAGGGATCCCACAGAGGGAGAGGTTACTGAGACCTAGAGAAGAGTCATACCACCCAGGCCTTTTTATAGGAATGGTGACCACTTTGTAAGAAGGTGCATTGTCTTCTTGAAGGTATGACCTTCTTTTAAAAACTCAAGTGACCAAGCAAAGAAGGAATGCAGAAGATAAATACTCTGACTTCAGTATCCTTCCTCTGACTTCAGTATCCTTCCTCCCACCAGTCTCCCTCTCTGGTTCCCCAATAACTTAACACAACTATAAACTAAAAAGGAAGGCGATCTGAGGGTGTCATCCACAGAGTTCAGCCTCCAGGGCCAAGGACTCCTCTATAAATAAGGAGATGAAAATGTATAATGAAATAAACACAAAAGGATAAGATTTCTACTTTAATATAGAAATCTGAAGCGGGACGCGAAGTTGGCGGCGGTGAGGCAGCACCGCGCGGCCGGAGAGCGAGGCGCCCGGCGACCAGAGCGCGAGAGCGGGGCCGGAGCTCTGGGCGGACGCTGAAGAGCCCGAGGGGCGGTGGCGCGGGCCGGGGCTCAGGGGCCGGGCGGCCCAGGGCGCGTGCGCGCTGGGGCTCGCGCTCTACCTGCTCGCGCTGGGGACGCTTGTGCAGCTAGCGCTCGCCGTGGCAGCTGGTGCTGCGCGGGGGGGCGGCGCCCGGCCCGGGGGGTCGACGCGCGCCAAGTCAGGGATTATCTTGAACACATAACGTCCATTGGCCCCAGGACTACAGGAAGCCCAGAAAATGAAATTCTGACCGTGTACTACCTTTTGGAACAGATTAAACTGATTGAAGTGCAAAGCAACAGGCTTCATAAGATTTCAGTAAATGGACAACGGCCCACAGACTCTTTTAGCATTGACTTCCTGGGAGGTTTTACAAGCTACCATGGTAACATCGCCAATGTGGTGGTAAAGCTGGAACCCAAAAATGGAGCCCAGCATGCTGTCCTGGCTAACTGCCATTTTGATTCAGTGGCAAGTTCAGCAGGTGCCAGTGATGATGCAGTCAGCTAGCTGTTCAGTGATGCTTGAAGTCCTACCTGTCTTGTCCATGTCTTCAGAAACCTTACATCATGCTGTCATATTTCTTCATGCTGAGGAAAATGTATTGCAAGCCAGTCAGGTTTCATTACTCAGCACCCCGGGCCAGTTTGATTGGTGCATTTATTAACCTGGAAGCAGCAGGTGTAGGAGGGAAAGAACTAGAATTCCAAACTAGTTCTGAAAATCCTTGGCTGGTTCAAGCTTACATTTCAACAGCTAAACACCCTTTTGCTTCAGTGGTGGCTCAAGAGGTTTTTCAGAGTGGAATCATTCCTTCAGATACTGACTTTCATATCTACAGAGATTTTGTGAACATTCCAGGAATAGACTTAGCTTTTATGGAGAACGGATACATTTATCACATCAGGTATGCCACGACAGACAAAATTCTAACAGATTCCATTCAGAGAGCAGGTGACATTTTAGCTGTTCTTAAATATCTAACTACATCTGATATGCTAGCTGCTTCTTCTAAGTATCAACATGGAAACTTGGTCTTCTTTGATGTGCTAGGCCTATTTGTCATTGCCTACCCCTCTCGTATTGGCTCAACCATAAACTACTTGGTGATAATGGATGTTGTTTTGTACCTAGGCAAAAAATTGTTACAGCCTAAACATAAGACTGACAACTACACGAAGGACTTCTTGTGTGGACTTGGCATCACTCTGATGAGCTGGTTCAATATCCTCATCACCGTTTCCATTATAGCAGTGTTCATCTTTCTTATTGGACAGTCTCTCTCATGTGTAACCACTTCCCGTGTCTCCATTTGTCTGTATGGAACTGCAGCTGTAGCCAAAATAATATTTATACATACTCTTGCAAAAAGATTTTATTACATAAATGCCAATGACCAGCATCTGAGAGAAGTATTTTTTGAAATCCTCTTGCTCTTTGTCCATTATGGTTTGCTTATAACTCTCACTTATCAAGGACTTTGCTGGCATTTATTAGTGCTGTCTGGGTAGCATTTCCATTGCTCACAAAGCTTTGCGTGCATAAGGACCTTAAGCAGCATGGTGCCCAAGGAAAATTTATTGCATTTTACTTTTTGGAGATGTTTATTACTTGTCTTTATGCATCGTACCTCATCTGGGCAGTTTTTGAGATGTTTACCCCTATGCTCAGGAGAAGTGACTTGGAAATCCCCTCTGATATTGGGTTGGCATCCATTTTGGCTGGTTGTACGATGATTCTCTCTTCCTATTTTGTTACCTTCATCTACCTTGCTGAAAGCACACAAAAAAACCATGCTAATATTTACTTTGGTATGTACAATTACATTCCTCCTTGTTTGCAGTGGAACTTTTTTCCCAAATAGCTCCAATCCTGAAAATCCAAAGCCAAAGAGTGTTTCTTCAGCATATGACTAGAACATTTCATGACTTGGAAGGAAACATAGTAAAATGGGACTGTGGAATATGGATGAATGGATTTGATTATACTGGGATGTCTCACATAACACCTCACATTCCTGAGGTCAATGATACCATCTGAGCTCACTGTAAGGAGAATGCACCCTTTGTGGTTTTCCTTGGTATCTTTCGGTGCACTTTCTGACCAGGAAAAACTGGTATCTTCCTGCCCCATAAGTTTCTCCAGCAAATCCTGCTTATTTTTGACTTATATCCAAACCACAGATACCTTGGGATTCTAGGAAGTTGACCTCTGAAGCAATAGAACAAAGCCGTATGTCATTCTATGTTTGAGCCCACAAAGAATCAATACTTTCTCAGTGGTCTCTTGGCAATGGCACCCCAGTCACAAGTAAAGGAGGGGACTACTTTGTATTTTATTCCCATGGATTCCAGGCCTTTGCGTGGCAGTTCTGGATAGAAATGCAGGTCTCAGAGGAATGTCCTGATGCTGAAGGAATGGTCACTGTGGCCATTGCTGCCCACTATTTATTTGGAGAAGACAAAAGATCCTCCCAATTGGATGCACTGAAGGAGAAGTTCTCAGACTGGACATTTCCCTCTGCATGGGTGTGTAGCTACAATCTCTTTGTGTTTTATCTTGTGGATGAGCTCTAGGTACATACCCAGTGGATATTCCATGTGACAGTTTCTCCCTATGTTATGGGGATGTTTGTAATGTAAGTCAGTGAATTTCAATGAGCATATGTTCAAAGAGCTTTCTGGGTTACCATTCTTCAAGGCCAAACACTGTAAGGGTTAAACTGTGGGACAGTGATGCATGGCCTTTTGACACTTAAAAATGCCAGCTTTCTGGCCCTTAAGCACGTGTGGGCACTGTCACTACACACATCATTTTATATGACCTTAAAGACAAAAGCTAACAAGCCACTTTAATAGCGGTTCCTTTAGGATCATGAAAGATGTCAGACAAAAGTCATTTCCAGAGAAAGCCCAAGATCATTTGTTGTGTCAGTGGATGTTGGGTAGAATATTTATTGGGGCAATGGTTCCCCTTGACATTCTATCTCTAGGTCACTGGGAAGCAGGTACTATTAAGGACTGGGGAAGAGGCACTGGGGCTGAGAGCTGTTCCTTTAGGCAACCTTCAGGGTGTGCTTCATGCCTCTGCGGAAGCTGGGACCCTTGATGGGAAACCCTGTGCTGAACTTGTGACTCGCTGCCCTGACAGAGGGTTCCTGAAGTCCACTGCTGTGCTGCTTTCTGAGGCGGTCTTCATTGCCCGCTTTTCTCTCCTGTTCCCTCCTGCACCTTATCAGTTTGAAAAGAAACATTTGTTTAGTTAATTTCCCTCTGCGTTTTTATAGGCTCTTTTGGTTCAGAATATTGTTTGTGCAAACACATGACTTTAACTTCCTCAGAGCACTGAATTGCCACATTGGCTATTCTGGGGTAGAAGGAAGCTTGGGAGTGGTGGGCATTTTATAAATATTCTCTTTTGTTTCATAGGATCTTGTTATAAAAGGTTAATTCTTTATGACATATTTTTTTTGATGCACTGGGACCTTTTTGTTTTCTAGCAAATTGATTATTTTCTCAGTAAAGTCCAGCGGGGCTGGCTTTCTTGAGACAAGGTTGTGGTTTTTACTGTAATGAAATCCCTCTGTATATGGCTGTTGGTGTTAGATCCTGCATAATGGCAGCACTAGGACTTAAAGGTGGCTTTCATTTTGAAGATGAACATGTAGCTTGTAGGGTATATCATAGCAGTGTTTCTGTGGCCTCTTGGTTCCAGCAGTTAGAGGGTTGATGAGATCAGTGGTAAATTATCCTTTCTTTCCTCCATTAGGAAATATAAAAAGTTGAACAGATTTTGAGTTTTATAAGCATAGGCAAAAAACCAAAAAACAAAAAACAAAAAAAACCTTGCCCAGGTACAGTGGCTCATGCCTAAAATCCCAGCACTTTGAGAGACCAAGGCAGTAAGGATTGCTTGAGCCCAGGATTTCAATACCAGCCTGGGTAATGGAGTGAGACCTCGTGTCTACAAAAAATAAAAAAAATTAGCTGGGTGTGGTGATGCACACCTGAAGTCCCAGCTACTTGGGAGGCTAAAGCAGAAGGATCACCTGAGCCCAAAAGGCTGAGGATGTGGTGAACCATGATTGTGCCACTGTGCATTAGCCACTGTGCACAGAGTGAAAACACCTCAAAAAATAGCTAGACTTCTCTCAGGGGGATGAGGGGGTGAGAGCAGAGTTTTTGAAAACGGACTCTTGGATCTGTCTGAATAGAAGGAGCACAGGAAGTATGTAGCACAGGAGGAGCTTTCTGGAAACTGCTTGTATGACGTGCTTTCTTAATCATGATCCTCAGATTGCCTGTCTAATCTGTGACTCCCTAAAAAGTAAGAGGGTCTGTGCAGACTGCAGGGCTGCAGCCGGAGCTGAATGATAACATGCATCAGCACAGCACACTGGAGTCACTACTTCTCCTGGGTTCTGCAGAAATCAGTCTTAAGTTATTATCAAGCTGAAGTGCTTCAGGCATCTGGCTTTGGCCACATTTATCCAACAGGTAGAACATAAGGTTTGCAGGGTTTATGTCTTATATGGAATCACAGTTGGAGAAAAAGTAACAGTAATAATTTATCAATGAATTTGAAAATGCAAGCATATATTCTGTCCCTATGGCTAACATGAAATCAATTATTAGAAGTTATTCATGAAATAACAGCAATATCCCATGCTGACACTATGAAAAAAATTGCTCCCGATGATTTTCCCGGCCTTTGGGAAGGATGCTGTTGCTGTTACTCCTTTTCAGTAGTAATTATTGTTTTCCTCTTGCCTTATATTTTCCTATGCAAACCATTGTCTGTTGTTTTGTTTTTCTTTAGCATTATGAGGCTTTAAGGATGTACAAGGTCAGCAATGAGATACTTATTAGTGTCATATTCTGGGAGGTTTTTTTTTTTTTTTTGAGTTGGAGTCTCACTCTGTTGCCCAGACTGGAGTGCAGTGGCCACTCTCGGCCACCGCAGCCTCGACCTGCTGGGCTCTGGCGATCCTTCCGCCTCAGCCTTCCAAGTAGCTGGAACTACAGGCACGCGCTACCACACCCGGCTAATTTTTTGATTTATTGTAGAGATGAGGTCTCGCTTGCCCAGGCGGGTCTCGAACCTGCGGGCTCAGGCAATCCACTCACCTCAGCCTCCCAAAGGCACGGGATTACAGGCTGAGCCACCAAGCCCGGCTTAATTTTTATATTTTAAAGAAAGCTAAGACTCTGACCTTTTAAAGATGGGTTCCTGCTTATTCCCTTTCTACTAAGGAGCTGTGGCATAATAATCATTTAATATATTTGGTCTTATTCTCACTTTATCTTCCCTTCTCTCTGCAAGTACAGTTAGGCAGATTTTGTAAGTGACGAACCAAAGCTGGGAGAGGGCCAACAGAGAGACTTAATTCAGGTAGGGTTTTAGACCTAGGCCTCCACTACTTGTTTCATCACTCTATTGTGTCTAACCGCAATAACTAAATTTGTGTTAGATTTACAAATTTCTTAAGCTGATAGGGAAAGGACTTTGACATCCGTAGATGAAGGGTGCCTTATAAAGTAACAACCAGAAGAGTGAATTGCCTGTAAAGGTATCTAGGGACTAAAGAAAAAGATACCATTTCTGTCAGAGGAGAAGTTGAGAATTTAAAAGTTTAGTATCTTAAAAGTTATAAATTTCTGGGAATCATTTTTTTGATGGCTTTATGCTGTTATTTATACTGTTTTGGCTGTATTCACATACACTCCTTTATTTACCATTCCCTATTATCTTGTGCTGCTGTCAGTACAGGCATAGCAGTCACAGAGAAAGTCAGCAGTCCTACATCTTAGATGACTTTGTTTCTTTGGGAAGTTGAAGAAAATTGCTTGCTTTTTGGTTGTTGCTTGTTTGGTGTGTGTGTTTGCGCTTTTAACTAGTATTAGGTGAAGATAGATTAATATCACCCAGGTTGTTTTGTAAAGCCAAAGAAATAAATAGTTGGAAATAATTTAAAGACTGTTTTGGTACTTGAACGACTTTGTTGTTTTCTGACTTTACAGATTGTACCATTTATGGAATTACAGAAGATTTGAACTGAGCAGAAGCAAGTTACAGGAGTTTTTTTGGGTGGGAGAATTTATAAGTAAACAATATAGGTCTTTTGATGTCATGTATTTGGAGTGGGAGCACTAATATAATTTGTATTTATCACACTTAAGGAATACAGTATTAATCTCCATCCTACACTCTCTTGCTAGTCTTCTGAAAGCTTTAAGCCACCAAACACCATGGGCATAAGGAGTCATCTCTTCTGGCTTTATCTTTTTTGGATATGGTAGCTAAGCTCCAGCTTAAATACAACCTTGGAAAAAATAAGCGTTTTGTAAGAGATAAAAACAACAATGGCATAGATGTGATGCTGAACATGTAGGCAACAAACAAAACATCCCAAGCCTTGAATAGATATTTCTTCAAAGAAAATATACAAACAGCCAATAAGCACATGGAAAGATGTTCAGCATCATTAGTCATTAGGGAAATACAAATCCAAGTCACCAGGAGATGCCGCTTCATGCCCATTAGGATGACTCTTATAAACAAAAAACAACCATAAGTAATTGGTAAGGTCGTGGTGAAATTGGATCCCATGTGCACTGATGGTAGGAATGTAAAATGATACGGCTGCTGTGGAAAACAATATGCTGGTCCCTCAAAAAATTAAATATAGAATTATTATATGGTCCAGCCATTCCTTTTCTGGATATGTACTTAAAAGGTTTGAAAACAGGACCTCAAGCAGTTATTGTTCACCTTTGTTCATGGCAGCATTGTTCATAATAGCCAAACAAACCTGAGTGTCCATCAGCAGATAAATGGATATACTATATACATACAGTGGTATGCAAGGGGTCCCCCCAAAAAAAGTTGAATTAATTTTTGGAGGGAGACTCCTTGCAAGGCTTCTCCTGCTAGGTAAATATTCTAGGTACCCATCAGCAACACAGTACCACCAGCTAGCGTTGTGAGAGGCTGTATTTGGCTTCAGTGAATTTTTTTTTTTAAGTGTTTTTCACCGTGTTTGCACCACACTGAGCATTCAACAGTTTTTGACCCCTGTTCCCTGTGCCCCACCCTCCTTATTCACCTGATCTTGCCCCCAGTGACTTTTGTTTTCCTGGATGCAAAAAGTCCTCAAAAGGAAATGTAGAAGAAGTGAAATTTAAAATGGCAGAATCACTAAAAATGTAACAAAATTGACGAGTTCAAAACCGTTTTGAGCAGTGGAAAAAGTGAACAGGTGTGTTGTATCAAACGGCGAGAGTACTTTGAAGGTGACTGAAGTTTAAACATGTAAGAGTAAATACACAATTTTTAATAAGTAAATTCTGGGGAGTTTTTAGTCTCCTCTAGTGTCATTTGGCTTTAAAAAGGAGGCCATAGGCGGTGACTCACACCACTTTGGGAGACCTAGGCGGGAGAATAACTTGAGCCCAAGAGTTTAAGACCAGCCTAGGCAACCTAACGAGACCTCATCTCCCCCCCCAAATTTTTAAAAATTGGTTATGGTGGTGTGCACCTGTAGTCCCAGCTACTTGGGAGGCTGATGCAGGAGGATCACTTGAGCCCAGGAGTTGGAGGCTGTGGTGAGCCATGATCATGCCATTGCACTCTGGCCTGGACAACAGAGTGACACCGCAACTCAAAACAACAACAACAACAAAAAAGGTGTGGAATTCTAGCACATGCTACAGCATGGCTGAATCTTGAGTACGTTATACTAAATTAAATAAGGCAAAATTGTCTGATTCCATTTATATGAGGTTCCTAGAAGAATCAACTCATATCTTAGAGACAGAAAATAGAATGGTTGGTTGCAGGGAGCTTTGAGGGAGTGAAATTGGTGTTTAAAGGATAGAGTTTCAGTTGGGAATGGTAAAAATTTGTAGAAATGGATGATGTGGTAATAGTTACACAAGAATGTGAATGTACTTAATGCCACTGAACTTTGTTTAAACATGGTTAAAATAATAAATTTTATGTTATGTATATTTCACCACCATTTTAAAAAATGTTTCAACAGAAAACATTTATATCTGCCTTAACCTAATATAATATTTTGCCCCATTTGTTTTATCATTTGTGAGTGTGTTTGTTTGGGTTTTTTTGAGTCGGAATGTCACTCTGTTGCCCAGGCTGGAGTGCAGTGGCCCACTCAAGGCCACTGCAGCCTCCACCTGCTGGGCTCAGGTGATCCTTCCACCTCAGCCTTCTAAGTAGCTGGGATTGCAGACATGTGTCACCACGCCTGGCTAATTTTTTAATTTATTGCAGAGAAGAGATCTCACCAAGTTGCCCCAGACTGGTCTTGAACCCCTGGGCTCAGACAGCCCTCTTGTTTCTGCCTCCCAAAGTGCTGAGAATACAGGCCCGCCTGAGTTTGTTCTTATGTGCATTCTATATATGCACATGTAAACATGTGTGGGCACACATTTTTTTCCCGAACCATTTAAAGGTAGGTTATATGCATTGTGGTCCTTTACCTTTAATTACTTCGGGAAAATTCCTTTTTTTTTTTTTTTTTTTAAATAGAGATGGGAATCTCGCCATCTTGCCCAGGCTGATCTTGAATTCCTGGGCTGAATTGATTCTCCTGCCTCAACCCCCCAAAGTGCTGGGATTATAGGCATGAGCCACCGAGCCAGGCCAAGAATAGATATATTCTCTTAACTATTGTGGTTT
>CAUYQG010238538.1:0-63131 GCA_963574415.1 Tarsius wallacei | reverse complement strand
ACACTTAGGTCTAGCTTTAAGTGGCCTGGCCTGGAATTATAATAATGGTTCCTTTTTTTTTTTTTTTTTTTGAGTTGGAGTCTCACTCTGTCACCCAGACTGGAGTGCAGTGGCCGCTCCCAGCCAGCGCAGCCTCGACCTGCTGGGCTCCGGCGATCCTTCCGCCTCAGCCTTCCAAGTAGCTGGAACTACAGGCGCCGCGCTACCACGCCCGGCTAATTTTTTGATTTATTGTAGAGATGAGGACTCTCCAACTTGCCCAGGTGTGTGTCAAACCTGCGGGCTCAGGCAATCCACTCACGTCAGCCGTCAGCCTCCCAAGGTGCGGGATTACAGGCCGAGCCATCGAGCTGGCTAATAATGGTTCTTTAAATGTGTTTTGCCCTGCTCCTTTGCTTGATATTATCTCCAGTTAGGATCTTGAAACAAGTTTCCCCATCCTGTTCCCTCCTAACCTTGATGTTTTTAAAAGGATAGAGTAGTTTCTCCATTTGTTATCATTAATCCCAGAAACCTTTGTTTTCTAATCACTAGACAAAGCTTTTTTCCTTTATGTCTCCTTTTGGGGACAGATTTGATTGTAAGAAAATGCTCACGTGAATAAAAATTTTAGGGTCTATCGTTTCTTAATGAGGTACAAAGTTGAAAATTGATTTTTTGTAGCAACAACTTATGGATTAGAGATTTTAAATTATTTGAAGCAAATACAGCATCATTTAGTGTTTACTTAGAATAGTCTTTAAAAATCGGCTGCTTATTAAACAAGATTTAGTAATTATTTCAGGTCAAAAGTATGTTTTCGATTATGATTTATTTTAGGAGACATAGTATATAGACAGGATATTATGTATATTTATAGCTTTCAAAAGTCTTTTACATTTTTAGGTACAGAATGTGTATTTATTTTTGGAAAACATAAAATGAGTCTTTATAAGAGAAAATAACTCATCAAGGTCCACCTGAAAGATCAAGAACTTAACTCTGTAAATTTAAATTCTGATTCATTTTTATTTCCAGGTAAAAATGCTGTTTTACTTAAGAGTCAGCAGATATTTTGGTTTAGTAATGTATGTACTTTTGCCAGCAAGGGAGCAGGATTGTCACATTTTTCTATAAGTCAGTCAATTAAAACGAAATTACGTACAACTAATTATATTGAACTTGTATTTATTTTCTCTAAGTTGAGAATAGAAATCGATTGATCAATATAAAAGGAAATGCAGGTTTATGATGCTAGTGCCATGCAAGCATTCTTAGCAGACTTAAAGATTTGATGAACATCAAGTAACAATAAACTGCTGTTCTTAAATTTGAGGGTGAAGATCACATATTTTATAGTTTTGGAACTCTCTTGATAGGAAGTTTAACCCAAAGCAGAAAGAGGTGCTTATTTCACAAAATATCCCCATACTGTTTCCCGTATCTTAAATCTGTATAGTTTTTAAAATAATTCCATCTGAATTTCTAACTTTTATTCTCATAAAAGCTTTGTAAGGTAGTCAGGACACATATTATTACAATTTTGCAAACAATTTAAGTCTATGCAATAAGGGTGTGTATATTGACTCCTATTCTTTTTTCACTAAAATGTTGTTCTCTGAAATGATACCATTGTCTTCTTCTCTCCTTATTAATTTAAAAGAGACTAGAAATACACATTTTAAAATATTTTTGTTAATTGAATAACACAATTTGAGGAATCATAGATAATTTGACTATAATATTTATGAAAAAACAGAAGGAATACATCAGAAAACACACTGAAGTTGGGAATATGAATGTAGAAATATTTAGTTAAAAAACAATTATGTTAGCTGTTAAAAATCAAGAATTTTTGGAACTGAAACAATATATACTTTCAACTTTATAACATATTTATATTAAGTTATATTTAACATAAATTTATTAATGAAGATATTTTTCAGTATATCATTTACAGAGAGCTTGACTTAATTATATCTTTAATCTCAGAAGGGCAAACAAGAAAAGGTATATATTGAGATAGAAAAGATTCTAATAATTTACACAAGGTCTGCTAATCACTATACACTATTCGGAGAAGAAATAAGATTACATGTCCTTCTTTGATGAAGCAGATTCTTCTCATAACTTTAACAAGACAGGATATAATGTCACACACTGAATTTAAAAATATATAATAGATCAGAAAGAAGTTGAATTTTTCTTAATTCAGAATGACTTTAGAAAGCATCACAAAAATAAATCTTGTATTTTCAATATTTTGAAGATTACAGAATGAGCACACAGAAGAGGAAAATTTGTAATTAAATGTATGTTGGCCAAGTCTATGCTTTAAAGAATACCAAGACATAAAAATAACAAAAGCAAAGGCACATTTCAACAAAATGAGTGTCAATGTTTCAAAAATACATACAAATTCTCAGCAGACTAGTTAAGAAGATAAAAATAAAAATGAAAAGTGGGTTTATATGTTACTTATCAAAAATGAACATGGGCTGTTAAAATATATAAAGGAAACCATATGTGCCACAAATCCAAAAGAACAGCATGGCTACTAGAATAAAGCTTTTTAAATGGTTGGTTATTTGCTACTTCTCATAGCATATACAAAGCTAAAAGAATAGGAAACCCCTTGGAAACCTGGATTTGCATTTCCAAACAAAAACCATGACATGTTCTCTTCCTTGTTTGCCCATTGCAATAGGTTGCCCCACCATTTCAGCTCTAATATGGTAGCCTCTAGTTAAAGGTAGCTATTGAACTCTTAAAACGTGGCTAATATGTTTGAGAAATAAAATTTTCAGTACTATTAATTTTAATTAAAATTTAAAATGTCATATGTTGCTAGAGGTCAGCATCTTGAACTATACAGTAAGATACCATAATGGACTTTTGTCGCTGGATTTTTAAAAAAATCTATACATTATCCCTTGGTTTTCTATTCATACCCATTAATTTCTGACCCTCCATTTTTCATTGTCTTCTCCTCAATTAGGTTCTCCAGTGGAACTAATCCTAAAAACAACATTCTACAGCCAATTGTTCTTTTAAATGTTGATTCAAATTTGAGTTCCCTCTTTTCTCTACATTAGAAATAATTTAACAAATATTGTCTTAATGTAAATTGTGACTTAACTAGTTTATTTTTTGAAGGAGAGAAAGAAGAATGCAGAGCTTTACTGAAGTGAATAAGCCAAACACAATGAGAAAAAAGAGGTGATAAAGCAATACTAGAAGAGAATCCTCCCCTTTCATCCTCCCTGCCTTCTCAACTGTGTGCCTGCCTCTAGCCTTGCCACATATATTTGTGGAGAAGTAAGTCACTTGTGTTTTTCTGCTATTGTCATGTGTCGTATAGCCTTGAACAGGTCATTTAATTTTCCCACCCTAAGTTTCTTTAATTTCAAAATGAGGAAATTTGATGATATAAAGAGTTACAAACTAAAATAAATTTAATTCCTAGAGGATAGTGAGATATGTTATTTGTAAACATATGCCCTATCTGCTAGCATTCAAAATCACAATAAGACATCAGCAATAAGCAAATATATAGAAATTACATCAGCAAGATGGCAGAACAGGAGGCTCCAAACTTTTCCCCCATCTATAAACACACCAATAAACAGCAAAACACAGATTCTCCCTTCTGAGAGAAATCAAGAAACTAGTTGAGAGATTCCTGCACACTAGGTAATTGATAAAAAGCACATATCAAAATGGATAGGTAAAATTAAGACACTCTTGCTATAAACCTCACCCCTAACATAGTACTGTAAAATTGATAGACAACCCTTAGCTATTTCCTAAAGAACAAAAGGTTTAGACTACACATCTGGAGCCCCAATCATTATGGCTTCTATGGAAGAGATTGGCTCCTAACTTGCCTACCTCTGGAAGTGGAAGGGACCCAGAATTTGCTAGGCCCCAGATAACACAGACAAGAGAGACAGCTTTGAACAGGTCCATTTTCACTTCCCACAGCACCTCCCCTGCTTCAGGGCAGAGTAAGCAAGCAATTAAAGCAAGCTCTCACCTTTTACCTGGAAGAGGTTAGACTACACATCTAATCTCCCAATATTTCTAGCTGCTATTAAAGGATCTGACCTGTAATTAGTCTGCATCTGGGAGCTAACAATGTAAGCAATCACTAGTAAACTAGGGAGCTTGAATAGGCATGTGAGCACTTCCTCTGGCTTCTCCCTTTGGCTTGCTCCAGTGATAAAACCAGAGCCTCCAACTTCTTCTTAAAAGGATTGCCCCAGATTTTACAGTTGCTACCTGAGGAATTGGCTCCTAAATTACTTATCTCTAAGAGTTGGCTGAGCCCAGCATTTACTAGCCCCTAGAACAAACAAGTGTTTTTAAATGGGCATGAATGTTTCTTATGAGACTTCCTCTGGAACAGAAAAGAAGAAACAGTCAATAAAAAAACAGCTCCTAGCCGGGCTCGGTGGCTCAGCCTGTAATCCCGCGCATTTGGGAGGCTGAGGTGAGTGGATTGCCTGAGCCCGCGGGTTCGAGACCCGCCTGGGCAAGCGAGACCTCATCTCTGCAATAAATCAAAAAATTAGCTGGGCGTGGTAGCGCGCGCCTATAGTTCCAGCTACTCGGAAGGCTGAGGCGGAAGGATCGCCGGAGCCCAGCAGGTCGAGGCTGCGGTGGCTGGAAGCGCCCACTGCACTCCAGTCTGGGCGACAGAGTGAGACTCCAACTCAAAAAAAAACAAAAACAAAAAAAACAGCTCCTGGCTTCTCCCTGGAAGGTAGTAGATTGCATATCTAATGTCTCAACTTTTCTGGCTGCTGCCTGAGAATCTTTCTTCTAACTTACCTATACCTGGGGACTGATGGGATTCTCTGGGAGCTTAAATGGGTGTGTGAAAGCTTCCTGTGTCTCCTCCTGCTCACTTAAGCTATAAAATCAAGCCTCTACCTTCTCTCCAGATGGAGTTGAACTACAAATCTAGCACCCTGACTTTTCTGGCTACTACTCAAGGGACTAACTTCTAACCCACCTCTGAGAACTGATAGGGCCTTCCACTGTCTAGATGTCTGGCAGAAATGCAGAGCAAAGCAAGGTATGAGAGAACATACTACTTCAATGAGAGTGCAGGCATTTGCCACAGCTCATTGCAGAATAAGCAAATGTTAAATACCAGCTCCAAGATTTTCCCTGAGTAGAGAAGAAGTTGAGCTACACGTCTAGTGCTCCATCTTTTCCAGATGATCCCGAGGGACTGGCTTCTAGCAGTCCAGTCTTGGAGTACTGATGAGATTTTGTAGACTCTAGTCTTCTGAGAACCACTAAGAACATAGACAGCAGTTTAGATGAGCACAGAGTTTTGAGAGGCACCCAGAATCTTTAAATGGGATGGTTGGTAAAGTTTATTTCCTACACAAGACCAGACTATGAAGTCCAGGAGAAGTGGTTGTCATATCTAATGTGCATAAATTAAAACAGAAAGCCAAAAAAAATTTTTTTTAAAAATATGTTATAAATAAAATAAATCTCTAGATTCATTCAACAGAAGTAACAGTCATAAAGATATGCTTCTTGAGGCAGGACAGCAATGTATAAACAATGTGAGATTTCAACAAAGAGAGAGATGTAAGAGAAATATTACCAGAAGTCATGGCGCTAAAAAATACAATAACTGAATTGCAAAAATCAATAGAGGGTTTCAACAACAGACTAGATCAAGTAGAAGAAAGTATCACCAAACTTGAAGACAGGTCACAGAGAAGCAAAAAAAAAATTAGAGAGTGAAGATACCTTAAGGGGCTTATGGTAAACCATCAAAGAGACCAATACATGTATTATGACCAATTCAAAAAGCTAAAAAAGAAGAAAAGGACAAAAATGTTATTCAAAAAAATTAATAGCTGAAAATTTCCTAAACCTGGAGAATAAAATAGACATCCATATCCAGAAAGCATAAAGGATACTACATATGAAGAATTGTCAGAAGTTAAAGACAGAGAGAATTATGAAAGCCACAATGGAAAAGAGACTTTTTATAATGAATGATCACCATGGTGTTTTCAGAAGAAATATTGCAGGCCAGAAGAGAACAGTATTATATATTCACAGTGCTGCAGGAAATAAACTACCAACCAAGAATACTATACCCAACAAATCTGCACTTTAAAAAATGAAGGGACTATAGAGGCTTTCCCAGACAAACAAATACTAAAGAATTCAATTACTACTGGAGCTGACTTACCAAAAATGTTAAGGCAAGTCTTCAAGTTGGAGCAAAAGGCTGCTAAACACCAACATAAGAGCATACAAAAGTATAAAACTTATTGGAAAGGTAAGTAGAAAAAAACGGAATACTGTATCACTATGATGGTGGTGGGCAAACTTGCTGTAACTAGCCTATATATGGGAGATAACAGTATGGGAAATTACTAGTCCTCTGGGAGCTTGAATTGGCATGTGGTTATTCCTCTGGCTTTTAATTTCAGTGTAGAAGTTAAAGAATAAAAATATTAGAATAACTCATGCTAAATTATGCTAATGGGTACACAATATAAGTAAAAATAAATTTTAATACTGACAGCATATAAGGTGAAGGGAGGAGAGGTAAGAGCAAAGAGTTTTTCTATACAAATTAGATTGTTATCAGCTTAAAATCGACTATTGTAATGATAAAATATTTTATGTGAGCCTCACAGTAGCCAAAAAAAGAGAAAAAACTAGAAGTTGCATAAAAGAAAAATAGAAAAAATCAGAATTTATCAATACAAACAAAAAGAAACACAAAGGAAGACAGCAAGAGAAAAAAAAAAGACAAAAAGATCAACAAGTCAAGCATAAAATAGTAAACTGACAACAGTAATTTATTTACTTTCATAACTACTTTAAATGAACATGGACTAAACTCTGCAATCAAAAAATATAGAGTGACTGAATGAATACAAAAGTAAGGTTCAATTGTATCTACAACAATCTCACTTATATATAAAAACACACATGGAGTAAAAGTGAAGGGATGGGAAAAGATATAGATTTAAATGATAAACAAAAGAGAGCTAGTATGGCTACACTTATATCAAAAAGTATAGACTTTTTGATATAAAAACTATCTCTAGAGACAAGTGATTATGTAATGAAAAAAATGTCAATTCCATGGGAAGATACCACATTTATACCCAATATATCCAATATTAGAACATCTAAAATATAAAGCTAAAATTGTAACATCTGAAAGGGAAACTTGATAGTAGTACAACAATAGTAGAAGATTTCAATATCCTGCTTTCAATAATGGATAGCACATCCAAACAGAAAATCAACAGAGAAACAATGAACTTGAACAACACAATAGATCAAATGAACCTAACAGACATATACAGCAGAAGAATACATATTCTTTTTGAATCTACACAGACTATTCTGTAAGATAGATCATGTGTTAAGTCACAAAACAAATTTAAGAAATCATCTCTCTATTAAATAAAAATAACTTTTTTCAAATAAAAAATTATCTGGGCATGGTGGTGCATGCCTGTAGTCCCAGCTACTCTGGAGGCTGAGGTGGAAGCATCCTCTGTGCCCAGGAGGTCAAGACTGCAGTAAGTTATAATCAATCATGCCAGTGCATTCCAGTTTTGTCAACAGAGTAAGACTCTGATTCAAAAAAAAAAAACAAAAATAGACATGTGATATTATATAAACCTAAAAGGCTTCTTCACAGCAAAGGAAACAATTGACATAGTGAGGCAACAACCTACAGATTGGGGGAAAGGGAGTCTGCGAGTCACAAATCTTATAAAGAGCTAATCTCCAAAGCATACAAAGAACTCACAAAACTCAACAGCAAGAAACAAAATTAATCTAACTGAGCAAAGAATCTGCATAGACATTTTTCCAAAGAAGTCATACAAACAGCCAACAAATATTGGAAAAAATGTTCAGCATCATTCATCATCAGGGAAATGCAAATCAAAACCACAATAAGATATCACCTCACACCTGTTAGGATGATTATTATTAAAAAGACAGGAGATAACAAATATTAGCAAAGAAAAGGGAATCCTTGTACACTGTCGATGGGAATGTAAATTAGTATATCCATCATGGAAAACATTATGGGAGTTTTTCAAAAAATTAGAAATTGAATTACCTTAAAATACAACAATATCACTACTGGGTATATATCCAAGGGACATAAAATCAGTATGTCAGAGAGATATTAAGCACTCACATGTTCATTGCAATATTAAGTGATTGTCAAAAGATGAATAAATAAAGAAATTGTGGTATACTTTTGAAATTGCATGTTATTAATCCTTAAAAAATAAGAAATTTCTGTCACTTTGGACAATATATATGAACCTGGTAATCATTACACTAAGTGAAATAAAATAGATACAAAATAAAAATATTGTATGATTTCCATTATATGAAGAATCTCACAAAGTCTGTATCATGGAAACAAGGAATAGAAAGGTAGTTACAGCCAGGCTGGGTGGCTCAGCCTGTAATCCCACACCTTGGGAGGCTGAGGTGAGCGGATTGCCTGAGCCCGCGGGTTTGAGACCCGCCTGGGCAACTTGGTGAGACCTCATCTCTACAATAAATCAAAAAATTAGCCGGGCGTGGTAGCGAGCGCCTGTAATTCCAGCTACTCAGAAGGCTGAGGCGGAAGGATCGCTGGAGCCCAGCAGGTCGTGGCTGCCCAGCAGGTCGAGGCTGCGGTGGCCGGGAGCGGCCACTGCACTCCAGTCTGAGCGACAGAGTGAGACTCCAACTCAAAAAAAAAAAAAAAGAAAGGTAGTTACTAGATGTGAGGAGCTGGGAGTAGGAAAAAAAGATGAAATGTTGGTCAAAGAATACAAAGTTTCAACTATGTAGGACGAATAAGTTCTAGAGATCTAATGTACACCACAGTACTATAGTTAGTACTGTGCTGTATACATGAAATTTGCTAAAAGCCTATATTGCAAGTAGTCTTATCAAACACACACATACACATACACACACACAAACACAAAACTTTATAAAGAGATGATACATGAAAAAACAAGAAAATAAATGAAAAAATGTTCAGCTAAAAAAAAATTAGTCTTTAAAAACATTCTGTCAATGGGCATTCAGTTTGTTATCCTAGAAGTAGCTCAAAACTATGTCCTATATTTTAGTTTTAAAATTAGGTTAAATTGTGTTTTTTCTATAAAATATTAAAGATATGCTATTACAAGTAATGCTAGAAAATAAGGTTATTTCTTTCCTAAAAATAATTATTTTGAGTTTGAGTCAGGTATTTTAAAAATATAGAAAAGGCACTAGACCAGGGGAGTATTTTGATCATAATATAATCAAATAAAGACCAGTGCAAATCAACACAGTTGCCCTCTTGCCAATGCATTGCATAGACAAAAGTTTAATTTTATCAGAAAGACATGTTTTGTGTAAGAAAATCTATGTATTCCTCAGCTTCACTGTTAAAAAGTACTTATATATTCTCTCCCACATAAACTCAAACACTTGGAGAATTAAGTAGAAAATTTAATATGCATATAAATAGGAGAACGCTTCCCAAGAGTTTCAAGCTCACAATGAAAGCCAATGGATTTAGGTTAAAGACACTTTAATCTTTATTTTGGGTCATAAATATGATGGTATGGCTCCATGCAGCATCTAGGAGTTCTCCCTTTAAACTATTCACTTAAACCAGATAGCATTTGTTTTCTTGCTTTCTGATCACAATTGAATTTTTGAAATGATTTTCAAAATATTAGTTTTACATTTTTGCATATAGTAGTCAATATTGATTACTAAATGAAAAAATTGAAATCACAAATGTTCTCTTCAAACAATATTGTATAAGCAGTGTTTTCTGGGCTGAAAATGTAAAATATTTTCTGGGTAAGAATCATGCCTTGATGAAGGTTATCATGTCACCAGCAATTATATTATTTACTCACTAAAGATGGGGATGAGAGAGAGAAAAGGGGAGTTGGGTGGAGAGAGAAACAGAGAGAGAGAGAGAAAGAATTTCTTTTTTTTCATACTGAGATATTGGTGATGATATATCAATCATTTGGTGGAATTTACTTAAATAATACTACACTATTTACTACTTCGAAGACTTAAAGTCACTTTGCTTCTCTTTATGGTGTTTTCAGGAATTAGTCAATTCAGTGACAACCCTTCTGATTTTAAGTTTTAGCTCAGCTTTAGAGATTTGTTTTTTAAAAATGCATTAAAATTAAATAGTGTTTTTATAAAATGAGCAGCATTCTTGATTCTTATTAAAGTGAGACAAGTGAAAAACACATTGGTACCAAATCAGGCAAATAAATGAATTTTAATTTGCCAGATATAATTGATTTTTTAGTTAAGAGCAATTATCCACGATGCCTACTATAATTGTAATTGTGAAACACTAAAGATCTCATATACACTTCAGATATGTTGTCTTACTCAGGCCTGTTTTTATACAAGCTGCTTTATGTTCACGCTACCCAACAATCTCTTTTTGTACCTTTTTCTTTTAGTAACTACTGAAGTCTTCATGTACACTGAGCAAAACACCCGGAACAGCACGTAGAAACAATCTGTAAGGTGCAGCTGGAAATAAGTCTATTTTCATTATGTGTTGGAAAGGACTAGAGGCCATGACGTTTGTCCAGCCTGCCAAGGACAGACTCTATTAAGAAAGAACAAATAAATAAATAAAGCAGAAAAAAATAAGCATTGTTAACCTGTTATCTTTCTGGGAAGAGATGATAAAGAAAAATTTGAAAGAATACATAGCTTATGTTGTAAAGTAAACATTTTCTACTATTTCACATGATGATAAATGAATTAAAGATGTCTTTACTGTCCCTCAAGGCAGTATGTTCTTTTCTCTATTCTTTTTTAAATAATTTCAATTTCTCTCTTTGAGGCTCATAAAATTACATTTCTATAAGTAAATAGAGAACATACTATTAACTAAGAAAATTGTTCAACGGAATAGCTTTTTAAAAAGACAGATAGAAATTTAACTCCAGGATTAAAGTTAAAATATGAACATTTGATTGTGAGGCTGATTTGACACCCAATGTTGCTGACCTTTTTCTGAGCTGTGCTGAGCAACATGCTAGATTATTCTTAGCCTTGCTATACTGAAGAATAACTGGAAACACAATTCCATTATGATTTTTTTTAATCCACAAAATTTTTTACTCCCAAAATATAATTAGAAGAGTTGATTAATAACCTTTAAAATAGACTATAATTTTTAAAGGTATAGTTTATAGAATTTTTCTGAATGATTTATAGAATCATTACTGCTATTAAAGTGAAAAGAAACCATCAATATTTATTTCATTTGGGGAATTACATGGCCTTTGCTAATACAAGAAGATGCATGTTTCTTAAAATAGAAATACTAATCTATATTTGCTTATGTTTCATTCAATTCCAATGTCATGTTTTAATATTTATTTTGTGGACACTGAGAGAAACTAAAGTTATTACATTATATTATTTAATAGCAGATTAACTTTCTGTCTTAAGATTTAAACCAAGAAAATTCAAATTGGTAACAAAAATAATTCCACTTCTCTGAAAACTATTCCAGTACTGTCTAGTGGTGAACATCAAATAACAAATTGAGAATGACAAACACTCTTTTAAAACATTCTGTTGACTGAAGAACAGTACTTAGAATAATTAACTTTAGAAAAATTACTAAGATTACTAAATCAACCAGAATGTGTATGACTGACTTCTTATGGTGGTTGTAGTAGTTGCAGGTGAAACTGGATATTTGGCTACAAAGAAAAGAGCACTATTTATCTTTGTCTTACTTTAGCAACTTATAACACTAATAATCAATATAAATTTATGTTCTGGATCTGATTAGGGCAATACAAAATAATTTCAGGGTTTTTTATTAAACTTTCAAAATTTCCATTTCAATCACAGAATTTAAATTAGATTGAGTAGAACACAATTAATATTAAAATTTCTTCATATAAACTTAATGTTCTTCTTATAATTTATAAATGAAGCTGTTATTTAAATACTGTCTTTATTGTTTTTCTGTTTTTCCCTTCCAAAATACAGAAGGGAATTGTTTTTTGCTTGTGTAATTCTGTTTAATGTCTATCACTGGCAATTACTGGTAATTTTAAATTTTTTAATTTAATTTTCAAAGAATATCTTTAACTTAATTTTTGTCTTCTTAGTATCTGAATTTTATTATTTTAAAAATTAGTGCTCTATAGTTTTCCTTTCATGAGATGTTTTTCTTGTGAAATAGTTCACTCATAAATGAAAAGGTACCAAATGAAATAAATGGTTCAATAAATTTTCACAAGGATAATCACCACCAAGATCAAGAAATAATATATTGCATAGTTTCTTATAGATTACAGGTTTACATGGAAATTTACATTGCTAAACACTATGGTTCAGTTTTGAATCTTTTTGTTTTATATACATTGCACTTCACCATATGTATTATTTTGTATGTGTCTTCATCCATTCAACATGTTAAAGACAGTCATGTTATTTAATGGAGCTGTAATTTGTCTAATTACTCCACTGAATTTATTTGACTATACTATATTACAAATTCTTTATCTATTATACCATTAACGAACTTTTAAATTGTTTCCAATATTTAGTTATTATGAGTGATAAAATGTTAAACATTCATGTCCTTGTGCACAAGGTGTATGCATTCCTGTTCTTTATGCCTAAAATTAAATTTCCTGAGTATAGAGAATGTATGTGTTTACTAAATGGGTAAGACCAAAAGACTTTTACAGGGTGATTGTGCCATTTGTACTCCCATCTATAAAATAGAATGGTTATGTTTGTGCCAGATGTTTGTCAATATTTGATACTTTGGCATATTAATTGAGGCATTCAGGTGACTGTTGTGCTATTTTATTCTAGATTTTTATCATTTCTTTAGTAACTAATGCTGTTGAAGAGCTTTATGTGCTTATTGTTCATGTTGATATCCTCCTACGTGAAATAGATGATCAAATCCTTTGCCATTTTTTTTATTGGTTGATCTCTTCTTCTTGTTCATTTGTAGGCGATCTCTACATATTCTCAACAGAAATATTTTGCCGGGTACATCAGATATATATTTTGGTGACACCTTCAGCATGTCTGCTACTTGCCTTTTCATTATTTTAACGGTGTCTATTTCAGAAGTTCTTGATTTTTATAAAATGTAATTAATCATGTTTCACCTTTAGGTTAGAGCTTTTTATGTCATGTTTTCCCTACATTAACATTATGAAGATTTTTTTTTCTTATATTTTCTTCCAAACACTGTATTGTTTTTTCTTTTCACTATTGTTAACAATGTCACTACAATTATATTTTTATGATAAAAAGAAAATATCATGTTTATACTTTTCATATGAATATCCAAATTCCTCAGTAACATATTGAAAATACCATCATTTCCCTACTAATCTGCAATATTACCTTTGTCATAAGTCAAATGTGGCTATGTCTGGGATTTGTTTTAAAACTATCTTCTATTTTCATAACCTATATTTCTAATCCTGCCATATTTTTATTGCTGTAGTTATAAAAAAAAAGTACTGTTATCTGGTAGACCAAGAGTTCTCACTTTACCTTATTCAAAAATATCTTGGTGCTATTGATAGTTCTAATTTCTATATATATTTTAAACTCATGTATTAAGTTAAAAATGTTTAAAGACACTATTGCTTCTTCAAACCTATAAGCATGGTATATTCAGTCACTTATATGGGTTCTTTATTACTCACATTATATTTTTAATGCATATGACTTACACATCATTTACTATACTTTCATATGTATTATATAGTTGCATGCTATTTTAAGCATTACTCTTTTTAAAACACAATTTTTTCTTTCTGGTAGATAGCAATGCAATTGATATTTGTACACTGAACTTGCAACACGCAATTAAGATTACTGTACTCATTAATTTAAATACTTTATCTGTTAATACTAGGGGGGATTGTGAACACAAGAATATTATATTCCAATGATGACAATCCTATTTATTTATTTTCAATTGTCTTATCATTTTTTATTGCCATATTACACTGAGTAGCATCTCCAGTACAATGTCATGTGTAAGTGACAATCCCAGACATTGCTGCCTTTGCTTAATCTCAAAAGAAAAATTTTAATAATTAACCATTATTTATGTTGATGATAGGGCTTCTAGACCATAGTTTCATTCTATTCTAAGTTTAATAAGAGGTTTTGCTGAAAAGACACTAGCTTTGATAAAATGCTTTGTTTCTACATGTACTAAGGTGTTAAATATTATTTTCTCCTTTATTAAGTTATTGTGGAAAATTATTTTTAGTAATACTGAAAGTTAAATCAATTTTGCATTTTTGAAAAATCTATATTAGGTCAAGAGTATTATTAGTCTAATTTCACAAAAGTAAAAATTGAAGTTTAAGGAGATGAAATATTTTACCAGTTAGTGTTAGAGGGATAGCAGAAAAACATACCTTTGTTTCTTAGTCTTATGCTCATTCTAGTATTGGTTATTATAGTAAAATGAGCAATATCTTTGAATCAGAATTGCATTCAAATATCAGATTTATTTTTTATAATTATATAGGTTTATGTGTATAATTTTTCCTAGCCAAATTTTTCTCTTTAAATTGAGGTTTATGGTTAGTATTAAAGAAAAATATCTGGAAAAGACAACATACAGTGCATTAGAGTGTTGGATCTTTGAAAATGTCCTTATTATTATAAATTATGATAGTTTTCACTTTAAATGCAAATATCTGGTTTTAATAACCTGTGAATTTTAGATTTGAAATTAAATGTATTTCTTACAAGTGTAAGCAAGTGCTAAAGGGAAATTTTTACCTTCAGATCAGTCCTACAAAAGATACTTAAGAAAGTTCTAAACATGGAAATGAAAAAGTGGTATCACCTAACACAAAAGTACATGTAAACACATAATTTACAGACGATACAAATTAACCACAAATCTGAAAAAACACAAAGCAACTTCTTAGCAACATGACAGGAAGATACACTTACATATCAATAGCTAACTTGAACATTAATGGCATAAATGGGCCATTAAAAAGAACTTAAAAGGAACAGACAGGAAAATTGGATAAAAAAAAACAAAACACGAATTGTCCTTCTACTGTCTTCAGAAGTCCCACCTCTCTACTAATGACATCCATAGGCTCAATGTAAAGGAATGTAGAAAGGCCCTCCATGAAAATGAAAAATAGATAAGAGCACAAGTTGCTATTCTTATATCAGATAAACAGATTTTAAATCAACAGTAAAAAAAAAAAAAAGACAATGAACACTATTTAATTATAAAGGGCTTAATTCAACAAGAAGAAATATCTATCTTAAATATAGAAACACTATGATTTGTAAAATAATTGCTACTTAATCAAATAAAGGACATAGGCCAGGCATAGTGGCTCAAGCCTGTAATCCCAGCAATTTGGGAGGCTGAGGCCAGAGGATTGCCTCAGCTCAAGGATTCGAGACCAGCCTGGGAAACTTGGTGAGACCTCATCTCTGAAAAAAAAAAAAAAAAAATTGTGGGGCATGCTAACTTGCCCCTGTAGTTCCAGCTACTTGGAAGGCTGACGCAGAAGGATCACCTGAGTCCAGCAGGTTGAGGCTGTGGTGGCTGTGAGCGTGTTACTGCACTCCAGCCTGGGTGACAGACTCCAATTAAAAAAAAAAAAAAAAAGGACTAAAAGACATAGACAGCCACACAATAATAGTGGGGAACTTCAATTATCTGCTAACAACCTTAGACATAATTTTGAGATTTAAAAAACCAAAAAAAAACCTGGATATAAATTTGATATGTAACCAATTAGATCTAACAGACATCTGCAGAACACTCCACCCAACAATAGACTATACATTCCCCTTATCCGAACATGGAACATATTTTAAGATTGGCCATATACTTCATAATAAAGCAAGCTTAAATAACTTTCAAAAAAATTGAAATCATGCCAAGCATCTTCTCAGAGCACAAAGGAATGAAAATGGAAATCAACACAAAGAGAAACACTCACAACCACACAGACATAAAAATGTAAACACTTGCTCTTGAACAATTTTAGGGTTAAAAAACAAAATCAAGACATAAAATAAAAGGTTCTTTAAAAAAATGAAAACAAAGACAAGACAAATCAAAACCTCTAGAATGCCATAAAATCATTGGTGAGAGAAAAGTTTATAGTATTACATGCCTACAATAAGAAAATAGAAAAATCTCAAATAAACAACTTTATATCTAACCTAAGTAAACTGAGAAAACAAGAATAAACTCAACCCAAAGCTAGCAGAAGAAAAGAAATAACCCAAGTGAGATCAGAACTAAACAAAATTGAGACAAGAAGCAAACAAAAAAAGTCAAAAAGTTTGTTCTTTGAAAGAATAAACAAGATTGACAGAACTATGGCCAGATTAACAAAACAAAAGAGAAAAATATACAAATAAATACAATCAGAAACCAAAAAAAAAAGCAGTCACAACTGATCTTGAAGAAATTACCAGAGATTATTATAAACATCTGTATGCATATGTTAGAAAATTTAGAAGAATAGATAAATTCTTGGAAGCACACAACTTCCCAAGATTGAAACAAAAAGAAATTAAAATGCTGAACAATCCAATAACAAGGCACAAATTGAATCAGTAATAAACAACCTACCTACCAAAAGCAGCCCCAGACCAGATTAATTCATAGCCAAATTCTACCAGACATAAAAGGAGGTGCTTGCTCCAATCCTACTGAAAGTAGTTTAAGCAATCAAGAAGGAAAAACTCCTCTCTAAATCATTCTATGATGATAAAATCATCCTAATACCCATCCCCCCAAAAAAACAAAGACACAGCAAAGAAAGAAAACTATATAGGCTGATATTCCTGATGAACCCAGATGCAAAAATCCTCAACAAAAAACTAGAACACTACATCCAACAGCACCTCACAATGATCATTCATCATGACCAGGTGGGGTTTATTCCTGGTATGTAAGGCTTGTTCAACATATGCAAATGAATAAGTGTAATCCACCACATAAACAAAAGTAAAACCAAGAACCACATGATTATCTCATTTATTATGCAATAAAACATTTTATGAAATCCAACATGCCTACATGATAAAAAAAAAAAAACCCTCAACCATCTAGACATTGAAGGAACATTCCTCAAAATAGAAAGAGCCATCTCTAACAAACCCACAGCCAACATCATACTTAATAGACAGAAGCTGGAAACATTCCCCCTAAAAACCAGAGCAAGACAAGGATATCCACTTTCACCACCCCTATTTAACATAGTACAGGAAGTCCTAGCCAGAGTATTCAGGCAAGAGCAAAAAATAAAAGGCATCAGAATAGTAAAAGAGGAAGTTAAATTATTTCTTGTCACAGCTGATATGATTTTATAGTGAGGAAACTTAAAGATTCCACCAAAAATGACATCAGTTATGTTTCAGAATACAAAGAAATGCTAAAACATCAGTTGCATTTCTATACACAAACAACACACAGGCTGAGAACCAAATAAAAATCCCATTTATAATAACCAGAAAGAAAAGGAAATACTGTGGAAAGGTATTTTATCTAACAAAAAAAGTGAAAGATCTCTCCAACAAGAACTACAAAATGCTGTTGAATCAAAGATGACACACACAAACAGAAAAACATTCCATACTCATGAATTACAGATTCAACACAGTCCCTATCAAATTATCAGCATCTTTTATCCTAAGCAAAAACAACAAAGCAAGAGGCATCACATTGTCAGACTTCAAACTTTACTACAAGGCTATAGTACCCAAAACAACATGGGACTGATACAAAAATAGACACACAGACCAGTGAAACAGAACAGAGAACTCAGAAATAAAACTGCTGACCAACAGCCAACAAATCTTGGAAAAAATTGACAAAAGCAAACATAGAGGAAAGGACACCCTATTTAACAAATGATGCTGGGAAAACTGGCTAACTACATGCAGAAGAATGAAGTTGGACCTGTTCCTATCACATACAAAAATTAACTCCTAAAGATAGACTAATGACTTAAACTTAGGACCCCAAACTGCAACAGTCCTAGAAGAAAGCCTGGGAAACATTCTCCTGGACATCGGTCTAAACAATGATTTCATAACCAAGTGTTCACAAGCAAATGCAGCAAAAATTAAAATCGATAAGCAGGATCTAATCAAGTTACAAGTTTTTTCACAAACAAAGAAACAACATCAGCAGAGTAAATAGACAACCTGCAGAATAGGAGAAAATATTTGCAAATTATGCATCTGACAAATGTCTAATATCCAGAATCTATAAGGAACTCAAAAAAAAAAAAAACACCAACAAATAAAATAAATAACTCCACTAAAAAGTGGGTAAATGATATGAACAGACATTTCTCAAAGAAAAACATATACGCAGTCAACAAACATATGAAAAATATATCTCATATTACAATGAGATATCACCTCACACCACTCAGATTGGCTATTATGAAAAAGTCATTTGAAATTTTTGTTTTTAAATAAAAAGTCAAAAAAAACAACAGATGTCAGCAAAGTTGCAGAGAAAAGGGAACACTCAGACACTGTTTTGGGGAATGTAAGCCAGTTCAAACTCTGTAGAAAGAAGTTTGACGAGTTCTCAAATAACTAAAGATAGATTTACCACTCAACCCAGCAATCCCACTACTGAGTATCTACCCAAGGGAGCATAAATTGTTCTACCAAAAAGTCACCTGCATGCACAGGTTTATCACAGCACTATCCACAATAGCAAAAACATGGTGCCAACCTAGGTGCCCATCAATAGTAGACTGGATCAGGAAAATATGGTACATATACACCATGGAATACTGCACAACCTAAAACAAAAACAAAAACAAAAAAATCATGTCATGTGCAGCAATATGGATGCAGCCGAAGGCAATCATTCTAAGAGAATTCTCACAGAAACAGAAAACTAAATACGTGTTCTCTCTTAGTGAGAACTAAACACTGAATACACACAGGCATAAGGATGAGAACAACAGACTGGGGACTACTAATGGGGGGAGGGAGAGAGAAAAGGAGATAATTGTTGAAAAACTGTCCATTAGGTACCATGCTCACCACCTGGGGGGGTAGGCTCGATAGAAGCCTAAACCTCACCATCACGCAATATAGCTATGGAACAAACCTGCACTTATACTCCTTAAATCTACAACTTAAAAGAAAAAATAAGACTCACCTCTAGCAACTGTTAAATTACAAATTGCCAGACCTGTATTCCTGGGGAATGATTCAGTAGGTCTTAAGCAAGGATCATAATTTTGTGATTAAACATGTGCCTTGGGTAGTTCTTGTGATCAATCAAGCTTAGGGAAATAATGATAGCCTAGAGGCTTGCAAAAGGGTGCCTAATAAATACCAGGTTTTTAAAAATTCTTTTATGCTAGTACCACTTTAAGATAATGTGGTGGGGGATTGTAATGCGTGTGATTATATATGACTACAAACACTCACACACATCAGAGTTCCCCTTTCAAAATTTCTACAAAATGTGTACCTTAGCTGCTTAAGAAATTTCAGGGTTTAAAATATACATGCAACTCAAGCTTTTTTTTTTTTTTTAGATTCCACAAAATGAAATCAGTTACAAATCAACAATAGAATTGTAACCATGACTTGCCACTAATGTATTTTACCTTTTAAGGAAAGGAAACAACTTTGTAATAGGTTATAAACACAATGCTCTCAAGTTATTACTGATAAAAATTTGTCTTCCGTCCCAATCATTTATTAAGGGTTGACACTCTTTGCACAGTATATGACAAGTAATTGAGTGGTGGGGGCGTTGGAGACTTGCTAGGAAGGTGTATGTAGGTGGAGTTATGCAAACCAACCTGGGGAAGAACCATATGTTCTTTCTCTAACTGAAGTCAGAATTATCAGCATCACATACTCTCATTAGCACCAAACTTAAGAAATTTATTTATATGTTATAAAAAATGTAGAGTCAAATATAAATAGACTGAAATAAACATCTGTGATTACTGAAATCAACACATTTCCTCTATTAAATATACTTTTCCTTAGGAAAATCTTCCTACAGAGAAAGAAAATTGTTCCAAATTCCCTTTAGGTTTACATTTGAAGAAGTCGCTGTCTTTTCTGAAAGATGCTTGCATGTCTATCAAAAACAGTATTTTTTTTTTAAAAAAGAACAAATAAAAAGGAATGCTTCCAAGTAAGTAGATTATGGGCAGTGATACAGAGAGAAATATGCACAGTGTTCTTTTTTGAAATTCATTATCATAGTACATCTACTTTCAATTAACTTTATCAATTAATATAAACAGAAGAGTCTGGATGCATGTATCAGCCATTCATTAACATTTAGCATTCATCTGTTCTGTGGCTTACTTTGTTTATGCCATTTGGTTAAGTACCACACTTTTCTTAGCCCTCTCCACACCTCCAAAAACATCCAGGGTTTTGAGATGGTGGCTTGAAAACATTATACCTAAAGCCCCATAAAATTCTGCATCTCAGGCATAGTACGGAGTGAAGACAAGCAAGCTATATAAAAAAATTACATTTGTTTCTTTTTGAAAGTTTTCTGGTAATCTCAATAATTTTTAGCAGATTACAATTATTCGCAACATCATTTTGCTCCCTAAAATGGCAGAAAAGCAGTCTTTGTAATATGGAAACTCAGAATACGGGTGGTCTCCTATGACTTGCCTGAAAACCATTACATCAGATATTTTATTTGTAAAATATTTCTATGTACAAAGAGGGACTCAAAACCAGAATTTATTTATTAAAAGATTGTGTATTTACTTTTTACATATTTAAACTTCAATCACCTTCAAAATACTCTCTGATGCCATGCACCTATTGAGAGGCTTTTTCCACTGCTCAAATCAGTTTTTAAACTCATCAATTTCGATGGTTTTTAATTCTTCTGTCGTTTTTTTGTTTCACTTCTTCCATGTCCACATTTGCAAAACATTTTCTTTTGAGGACTTTTTTTCATCTGTGGAAACAAAAAAAAGTTGCTCAGGGCAAGATTTGGTGAGTAGGGAGGGTGGGGCATAGGAATCATGCCTTTTTTGTTCAAAAACTGCTGAACACTCAACACAATGTGGGCGTAAGTCACCCATCAAGAAATGGGCAAACATTTTGAAAGTGTCTTAAAAACAAAAAAGGAAAATCACGGAAGCAGAATGCAGCCTCACAACAATGCTAGTCAGTATACTGATGCCCATGGGCTCCTAGAACACTTACCTAGAGGAAGCCTGCATTACAGTGGGCCCGACCTCCAAAAAATAATTTCAGGGGTTTTTTTGGGTTCCCCTCTTGTATGTGTATATATAGATATCCCTATATCTATATATTTATATTATTGCTTATCTCCTTTTAAGTTTACATACAATAACATTCACCTTTTTGGTGTTGAGTTCTATGAGTTTAGACAAAGGCACACAACCAAAATAAACAGGTCTATCACCACTTAAAAAACTGCTGTGCTATGCCTTTTTAATTAACCCCTCTCTTGCTCTAGTCCCTAGCAATCTCTATTCTGTTTTCTGTTTCCAGAATTATGCCATTTCCATAATGTCATACAAATAGAATCATAAAGTATGTAGCTTTAGAGTCTGGCCTCTATCACTTAGTAGAACACATTTGGCATTCATCCATGTTGTTGCCTGTGCTGGCTGTTAATTGCTTTTTATCACTGAGTAATAATATTCCACTGTATATATGTACCACATGTTTATCACTTTATCTGTTGAGGGACAATTTGCGTTGTTTCTAGTTTTTGGTGACTAAAATAAACTGCTATAAATATATTGCACTAGTTCTTGTATAAACAAAGGTTTTAATTTCTCCTGAGTAAATACTTAGGAGAGGGAATACTGTGTTATATTGTAGTCATGTGTTTAACTTTATTTTTAAAATGACCAAATTTTTCCCAAGGTTGCTATGTCATTTTACATTTCAACCAGCAATGTATGTTGTTGCTCTCTATTTGTGTCAGCGCTTGTCATTGTCAGTTTTCCTATTTTCATTATAATACGTTTATAATCGATGCAAATTGGACTCTCATTGTGGCTTTATTTGCATTTATCTAATGACTAATTATATCAGTTATCATTGCATATGTTTATTGTCACATGTAAATCTTCTTTGGTGAAGAGTCTTTTTATGTCTATTATCTATTTTTTATTGGGTTGTTTCTTGTGTTGAGTTTTAAGAATTTTTTAATTTACTTTGGACACAAAATCTTTTTTTAAAACGTTTTTTGCAAATGTTCTCTACCAACCTGTGGCTTATCTTTTTATTCCCTTAATGGTACCTTTCACAAGCAGAAGTTGTTAAATTTTATGTAGTTCAATCTATCAATTTTTTCTTTTATGAAACATATTTTTTGTATTATATCTAAGAAACATTTGATCCAAAATTATAAAGATTTTCTTCTATGTTCTTCCAAAAGTTTTAAACTTTGAGGGTTTACATTGCGGTGATTTTAAGTTAATTTTTATGGAAAGTGTGAGGTATGTCTTGTGTTACATTTTTTATCAATATGCATATTCAATGGGTGTGTAGTTACATATTTCAAAAATATAGAGTAAGGAATAAAAACATATGTAGCAATGAATTGAATTCCCACTCTCACAATCCAGATTTATCATATTTTGACCTCATGCAATATTTGTTTCAGGACTTTTATTTACTAAACGTATATTTTACAAATTAAGTTGAGACCACTAATTTCCCCTTCCCAATCTATTTCTAGAGAAATAATTATTTTCTGAATCTGTTTTTAAATCAATTCTAATAATTATTTTTAAAATATTTTATATATGCACATGTTTATAAAACACTATTTTGCACACTTTAAAATTCTATGTAATATTGTGCCATCCTTGTTCTGTAATTTGCTTTTATTTTGCTCAACAAATGATACTTAATTATGCTGAATATATGTAGACCTACTTTTTTTATTTTGCTGCAGTATTACAACTTTTTTATTCAGTCTCCTAATGACAAATATTTACTTAGGTTGTTTACAACTTTTTGTTAAAAACAATGTGTTAAGCGATGCACCTCTTGTGCACATGTGTAAATACTGTCTAGATTGAATACCTAAAAGTGGGAATTCTGAGTTGCAGAGTATGAATGAATATGTATAATTTTACTTGATATTGGCAAATTACTGTCAAAGATGGACGTAGCAATTTACCACTTCACCAGGAGGCTATACGAGTTTTTACTCCTCCAGAGTTAACAGTATACAATATTGTAATTTATTTTTTAAAAATCATGTTTCATGAACATGGAATATCTTTTCTTCTGTATACTGACTGACCATGTGCGTTTCTTCCTTTGTGAATTTATTGTTAAATTTTTTTCTTGTTTGTCTATTTAGACCATTAGGGTTTTTTTTCTTTTGTGGTTCTTTTGTATACAAGACACTAATTATTTTACCATTATTTGTTTTTGCAAATATATTCTAAAATTTGTGGGTTGTCTTTTAACCTTGGTCATGTTAATTTATGGTAATAAATTGCTATCTTAACATAATCAAAGGCACCAATATTTTAATAATTTTGTGTTTTTCCTTGGCCTGATACCAAAAAAACAATTATTCAGTATCTTCTTCTAAAGGCTTTAAAATTCTTCATTTCGGATTATCTCTTAAGCCACCTAAAACTAGTCCTTGTGTATACTTTGAAATAGTGATCCAAGTTCATTTTTTCCCTTATGAACAGCCAATTGCCCTAACAGCATTTATTTCATAACAAAGCCTTTCTCTCCTAGTTTGTAACATGCCTCTGACCTATATCAAATTTCCAAATGTGCATGGATCTGATTTTGGATTTTCCATTCTCTTCTCTTTGTCTACTCATATGTCAATATCATAATATCTTAAAAATTTTGCTTTAAAATAAATCTTGGTATTTCTTAAAGCAAGTTTTCCCATTTTGATTTTTTTCTTAAAAAGTATCTATGTTTTTCTTTATTCTATAGATGCTTTAACTTTCTAAAAAACTAATTGGAATTTGCCTTAAATAACAGAGTTTCACTCTTTCCATGCACATACATTGGGCTGTAGACATTGCAGTGTGTTGCCTTATGTTTCACTAACACCAGCTGTGCTAGTTTATCTTGAATACTATTTACATGCCCTAATAGTGACATACGCATACCCAGGACAGACACAAATCGCACAGGTTGTCAGGCGCACCTATAGGACAGTTGTCTATCAAAATAATTTTTTAAAAACTTCTGTTGTTTCTGCCCTATGCTTATAGTAAATAATCTATGGAGAGTTTTGGTCCCCTTAAGAAGAAAATAGTGAATACTCTGAAAAGATGATCTTTATGTATCAATCCCAATGTCATATATTTTACTGGAAATTTATAGTAATGATTTCCAAGAAGGCATGAAAGTATAGAGAGGGTCTGAAAGATCTAAAATGTTACCCCGGGATTTTTAAAAAATCATTTCCCATGATGATATAACAGGACGAAAACTGGACAGAGGTATTTTTGTGACTTGGGCTGGCTAATATCTTCTGAACACTTGCATTCTAAAAGGGCAATTCATTTATTTTAAAACACTGCATTGATAGGCCCGGCACAGTGGCTCAGCCTGTAATCTCAGTACTTTGGGAGGCCGAGGCAAAAGGATTGACTGGGCAATTTGGTGAGAACTCGTCTGTACGATAATTCACACATATGCACACAAAAATTAGCCAGGCGTGGTGGCGTGTGTCTGTATTTTCAGCTACTTGGAAGGTTGAGGTGGAAGGATCGCCTAAGCCCAGCAGGTCGAGACTGCGGTGGCTGTGAGCATGCCACTGCATTCCAGCCTGGGCTAGATGGTGAGACTCCAACTCAAAACAAACAAACAAAAACACTGCTTTGATACTGACATCTGAGAATTATAATTATGGTGCTACTTTCCTAGAAGATAAGCTAAAAAAATTGCATATTTATTTAGCAGTATGCACTTATTTAACAAAGTAATTGATGAAAGAAAGGGACTTTGAGTCACTTGAACGAGACTTGCTTTTTAAATATGGCAGCATCATAGGTGGAAGGGATTGTATCAAGAACAGACAAATCTAAATCTCTTTACAAATTACACAAGGCCATTTTGGCATAGCTTCCACTTACTTGTTTAAGCTACCTCTGGCCACAAACCTCCTTACACACGTGTGGAAGGTTTCAAGACACCTAGTAAAGACAAATGGGACACTTTAAAGTAAATCCAATAATAAAGAACGATTCATCATTCCCAGATGAAATCTTATTCACAACTTTCTATGCATTTTTAGCATGAGGCTTTCTGTTGACATTTAGGTCTACTATGAGATGTCAGCAAAAATGTAACATCCTTGGAATGTTGAGTCAGATGTGGGAGCTCTTTTCTTATAATTCCATCACACTTTATATTTAGCACCATTGAAGCCATTTTGCTTTGTAACAGTTTTTAAAAAGTAATGCTATTTTGAATAATTTTTGATGAGGATTATGAGGAAAGGATATATTTTGAAAACCTGAGAATATAGGCATTTGGCTATTGATGAATGAATGTGTAAATTCTAAGAAAATTTAAGTTTTATCATTAAGAAGACAAAGTAAATATATGAAAACATAATGCAGTGTGAGGTAGGTAGAAAGATCAAGTGAGAAACACCTGTTCTTGTTAGGATTCCACTTCTTACTTTGACCTAAGTCATATATGAACTCATTTCTTTCTGGGATTTGTCCAGCTAATGAGAAAAATATCTGTTTGTATATTTCTGAATACACAATATATGCACATATGCTTTTTAAAAATCCAAATAAGAATTACATCTACTGAATAGGTGGTTGCTATAAAGTTTGTCACTTAAGATAAACGTCAAGATTTTTGCATCAATTACTTTAAAAAGTAATTATTAGAAAAATATTATCATTGTCTTATATTGAAACAGAGCTATTAGAAATACCCAAATACTTAACCAATTTACTAATATTTTCATTAATAATTCCTTTTGAAACATAAAACTCAGAGTAAGGATTTAAACTGAGAATTGAAAAATTTAGATTTACAATTAAAATACATTTTGTTACAAAAAGAAGGTACAGATTAATACCATTTTTTTCTTCATTTGGACCCAATTTTGCTTCATCTTGTTTTTTTCATTTTTAAAAATTTAAGTCTTATGTTTTAGTATTTTCTGTTTTACTTTTCTGTTTTCAATATGATAATAAATCTGTAAAGAAAGTTGTGAAAATAAACAGAAGTAAAGAAAGGCATAAGATAATCTGTAATAACATTAGTCAATACTTTGGTATATCTAATATAGTCAATTACTCCTAGTTCTTCTTTCTATATATCCATTTTACAAGTTATAGACACCTTCAAACTAGCTTCACAATTAGAGTCAGTGCAAGCTTCAAACACAGTGATCGCTAGAGAAATGTAAACACAACTGTTACAACCATAGAAATTCGCCCTATCCCTTTTCTTACAACTTTTTAAGTTATGAAGGTAAAAGAAGACGCAATTAGAATAATCCACTAAGAGGTTTATTTGCCACCTGCCATTCGCAGAATACCTGCTGATAAAAGTGAGTTTTAACTTGCAGATTTTTCTTGATAGACTGGAATTAGGAAAGTTTCTCTCTAAAGTGAGTGCTCCAGCTGCCACATGGGGATAAATATAGAATCAATCAAATCAAAGTTTGGCAATATGGAAGTAAAAATGCATTTGATCTGTCCCAAAGATTTGTTATTTGCATAGAAATAAAATCATTAACTCATTTGTTTTTTAAATATTCCAGAGCTTAATTATAGTTTATTTGTTATTTGACCTGATTGTCTTTCCCCTCTGGCTAGGACAGGATTAACTGAGTTGTCAGAGAATTCTGTCTATTTATAGGTGGGACTGCTTTCCAGGTCATAAATCCAAGTTACTACAAGATGGATATTTTTGTTTTCTTGGCTGTATATCGACACTGTATGAGAGTCATATGATTTTTGCAACCCTGGACAGGTCATGAAAATTCAAGTTAGAGTAAGCAAAAGTCTTTCAGTGGCTAGAGTGTGTAAATCGTAGTTAGCTGTTTCATTTGTTTAATTTAAATAAGAACCCTAGTTTTGGTATTGGAACAATACATTGTTTACAAGGAATATTGACCCCACTCCACCATTCTTTGACCCCACTCCACCGTTCTTTAACAAATGATTGGCATACAGACACACATCATATCTGACCATAATTTTTTTTGCTTTGAGGTTTGTTTTTAATGAATAAACCATCTCTAAGAGATAAGCTGTTTGAAGGTATATGTGGTAATTATTTGTCATTACTCTGTACATTTTTTGATAGCATGACTGATCTCAAAGATTCTGTGCAGAAGATGCTTTAGGTTGATTAGAGTCAAGGAAATTAAGTTAAATTGGATACAGATTAGGTTAGTTTTCAATGAGACCAGACCTAGTGACTCAGAGTTATCTGGATACTTGGCGACTTTCCCTGTGATTTCTCAGAAGAAGCTGCTGCTTTTTCATCAAGCTGATCACTATTTCAGGAAATAACCTTCCCCGCACCTCAACTGTGTGTGTGTGTCTGTGTGTTTGTTTACAGACTCCCCTCCTCAATCCCTACTGCTAGAAAAACAAACAAACAAGGAAATCTTTAGATTTATTCTTGGCATTGTTTTAAAATCTCTCAATAAAAATTGTCTCAATAAAAATGAGCACATGTCACTTCTGAATTATTTGTTAAACTAGACATCTAAGTACCCAGAGAAAGGAAATATTGTGCTGTTGTATGCTGTGGCTACAGGTTTCCTCCTACCACATTGAGATGGTTCACCTACTTTTTTAAAACTATGTGAGTAAGAACCCCAGGTTTGTTTGTTTGTTTGTTTCTTCAAAGAAAACACAATAGGAAAATAAAGAAATAGAATTAGAGTTAGGAAGTGGAAGAGTGGAAAGTAAATGATAAAGAAAGAAGAAAAATAAAGGGATGCCTTGGGATCAGCAGTAATTTCCTCAGTAATCAATTCTGCTAAGAATCGAAGATACCTGTTCCCAGGAAAGAAAATAATGATGCATTTTCTGATTCCTCAAAAAATGGCATGGTTCTTCTGGTAGCATTTATCGTGCGATCTGAAACTTGCTTCATTGAGTTCAAGACCTCAAATTTTGTGTAGTTGATCAATAATTCACTTCACTTCATCAAACCACTCTGCCATAATGACCCAGGTATTCAATCTTCTCTTCATGTGGAGACTTTAAATACATGGATTACATTTTATGACCAATACCCATTAATTTTTGCAATAACGACATTCAGTTAAACATTATTATCCTAGATTATAAATAAAGTGATTGAGGGGAGCTTTTGACTTGCTGAAGGTCAAACTGAGATCAGAAGCAGAAGTAGGATGAGGAATGGAAGTGATTCTATGACTTTAAGTCCTAAATCACAGTGTTACTTAGAAAGGCCAACTTCTTAATTTTCAATTTTTTTTTAACCCTCTCTCAAAACTTGCCCTTATTACATAATTATAGCTAAAATGTCACTATGCCATTTTAATAAACTGTTAATAAGGAAATTGCAAATACAGGCTTCCTCTTCAATACTAAACATCTCTGCAAAACCAAATTATATTTTTCTCTATGAGTTTTAAATTTTAAAATAGCACCTATAACAAATTTGAGAATTTATGTTTAAAACATATGGAAATAGGCTTAATTTCAATTCTGTTCTTAAAAATGTCAATGGGGTACTGTAGAATTTCTGTACGAAAAGAGACAATGATAAATGTGAGGTACATAATATAGAGTTGGAGAAAGAAAAAAAAAGAATTTCTTTCAAACCTTAAAAAAAAACAACTGTGTAAAAGTTTCTCTCACTGATGAAATGAGCTCTTTACATATAAATTATATTGTAATAACAGAGCTCCTGGGTGGAAAAGAGTTCCTTCTCCTGCTGGCAAAAATTAAAATAATCACAGATGGTTAATGATCAAAAATACTGACTGACAGCTCTGAAGTATAAGACGCAGTGAATATTCTCAGAGGAGTGAGAATATTCTTAGGGTTTCTAAAGCCAACTCAAATTTGGTTCAAGAAGCCCACAAAGCTTTTTCCCATCAGATATCCAAGCATAGGAAACTTTTATACTATTTTTGAGCATGCTATATAATCTCATAGAGGACCTTTAAGAAAGTTAATAGAATGCTCTGTCTTTATGATTATATTAGTATTTTGGGGCAAAATGCAAGAATTCACTAAGGAAAGACACCCATTTTGCTTCCTGAAATAGTATGCAAACCCTTTTTAATTCAGACATTAGGAATTCAATGTCTTATTTTAAAATACAGGTGGAGGGGGAACCTGCCTAGTGGAATTAACAAAGTCTTTATAAATATGTCAAACAATACTAAAAAAGTAACAACTAATAGTTACTGAAGATGTGTTATGTGACAAAAATTTTCAAAGCATGTTATTAATCTATTTCTTTTCATTTATCAAATAGTCCTGTGAAATACGCACATTATTGTTCCCATTTTTCAAATGAGGTAAACACATGTAGAAAAGTTTAAAACCGTAGCAAAAGTCTCACCAGATCAGGGGTTCAAACTAGTTTCTAAGCCTGGTGCTTAATCCAAATTCAGCCATTGTATTAATTTTACTATTAGGATACAAATTTTAAAACATTCATGATAAGACCCAACAACAAAACATCACCTTCTATACTGCTTTAGAGAAACTTAAAAGAAATTTGAATCACTGAGTAAACAAGTATGGCATTGCTATACCTAATAATGATTAACTTTTACTTATAGTTTATTCCTTTATTCAATTATTTATTGGTAAAATTAAAAGATAACTAATATTTCTTTTTTTATTTTTATATATTTTATTTTAAAGACATGGGGTACAATTCAGGATTATGTATACAAGTGGACATCATACGGGTAAAGTTTGGGCCGACCTTTGGTCCCCACTTTGCCTGGTTTAAGGATAACTAATAGTTTAATTGTCTACTGAGTTCTAATTTTTTGGAGATGCAAATATATATAATGCTGTCACCACCTTTTTAAGGTTTATATTCTATATGGAAACATCATGACATGTATGTATCATACATTTATGGACATGAATAATTCATTTGAGATGTGTGTGTCAAGGGTTATAGCAACAAAGCAAAAAAAAAAAAAGAATCCATTCTACCTGGGTCAGAGTTATTAAAGAAGGAAAAAGCTAAAAAAGGGATATCTTGGTTTCTGAAGTAGTTCTGAACATGCTTACATATTTATTTAGCATGTTTACATATTTAGTGAATTAATAATCCTACATTCTGTATATTTGACTTCTTAAATTACAACCATAAATATACATATTTTTTCAGGATACAATTACATTGTTAACAAAATAAATGTACAACATCATAAGCAAGAATCCTTCTAAAACGACCTTTGCAAACCAAATCATCAGAGTGGAAATAGCTGAATATTTTGGATAAAAACAGTGTTCTTAGCTCTGGCTGAAAGAAACACCAACAACAAATGGTTACAGTTAGTAACCATTTAAATGGTTGCTTTTTTGTGTCCCTGACAGAGTTGCTTATGATGTGTGATTTCTTCATTTGGATGTTACTTATTCCAACTAAAACATTTCCAAGTCAACTCGCTGTACTTCACAATACACTGAAATGAGTGCAAGTATTAAAAGCATGCCTGAGGCGACAGAAACTTTGAGGTTAATTTCCATTTCTTCAAGTATATTTGATGAATGATGTGACAAAGGAATCCTAATTAAGGTTGAAATCCTGAATACTAAATAAATTAGAAGTGCCACTACATTCGTCTTCCACAGTGATAATACTGCCACTTTTGCTTCTCTTTAGCCTAGCCCTTGACTTTTTTGGGAAACCTTTTTCTGTATATTTTCTTCCTCTATCACTTTTGCAGAGTAGAGCATGAGTACCCCACCTAGTATTAGTCAAGCCAGAATCTTAAAAATTTATCTCTCTTTGTCCTTTCTTTTTCTCACTTTTCTATAGCAACAACAAATATTTTATTTTTACATTTGACCTCAAAAATAGCTTCATTCCTGACATGACAATTTCTTTTCCATCTCAGGTTATAATATCTAATGGCTAAATTATATGATAAACCTTTTAGCTTCTTCTGAGGAATAAAACATAAAGTACTTAGTACCATTTCAATGAAAGCTATTTTAATGATATTATTATTATTATTATGAGTTGACAAACAAAAATGCAAATTGTTTTAATTCTCATTAGATGAGTAATGTTATGTATTCCTTAATATTTATGTAACTCCAGTGTATTGATTTTTTTACCACTTCTGCCATTCTTGGTAGCAAACCCATTAGTCCTAATGCTTTGGTTGAGTTCTGTTTATTTTTGAATATCTGCATCAAAACTAAGATTGCCTTTATTTTCTGTCTTATTCTATTTTAATCAGGTTAATTCTGTATAGCCTTCAATAAACAAATTTGAAGACTTTCTAGTTTTGACTTGAAATAATTGTAATAATTTGAAATGCTCTGTCTTTTAAATCGAAATAGAAAGATCCTGGTGCCCTTTACCAGTTTATACTGTAGTCATAGATTCATTCAGATTTTTAATATCTTGTTAGGTTAGTATTCTTAATTTACATTTAAGTGGAAAATCACACATTTCTCATGGTGTTCACATTGCCATAGTTTTGCAGGTAATGCACAATTCATTTTTCTATCTTGGTGAGGCTGTGTTTACATCCCAAAGTTTGTGTTTTTATTCTCTTTCTTCTTTTTTCTTCAAATCAACATCAACAAATGTTTATCTACTCTTTTGATTTTTCTCAAATAAAAATTGTTTAAATTTAGTCATTATTTACTGTTTGATATATTAATTTGGCAAACACATAACTTTTACTCTGTGCTAAGAACAACTTTAAACACTTTACAAATATTAACATATTAAATTATCTATAATAATAATATGAGATACTATTATTATTCTCATTTTTTTTTTTTTGGAAAAGAAACAGAAACAGAAGTTATTTTCCATTAATGGTTTCCTTCTAGATCAATGTCTAGAAATTTTAGATTTTGAGAGATTTCTTCTACTACACTGCACCATTCATTTCACTTCATTCTCTTCAGCTGCCATCTTTTTTATTAATGTGTTTTCAAAAATTATAGTATGTACATCCAGAATGATTGTTGTGTGTTTTATTTGAAACTTAAGTTTTTTACCCTTCCAAGCTTTCCTGTCTCTTCCAGTTGGCTTTCTGTGGTAGCTGACCTTCCTCTCAGTCTACTAAGCTCCTTAGTTTTATAGTTATTTGTTGTTGCTTTTGATATCACCATTATTGATGGATTCTGAGGCTGAGTTCTGCTCATTAGAAATAGACTAGATGGGATATCTAAACAATGGAAGGAGATGGGTTCCCTGTCCCTTCAGACTGTTTATCTCCCTTGACCGCTATCCAGTTCAGCTGGAGGAAATCTGCTAGGTCCCTGTGTTCCTTCTGCTATCCTGGTCTCAAGAATAGGGAGCCTCATCACACAAATTCAGTTCCTGCTCAGTCTCTTGAGGCCCTAGGAGATTTTTTGTTTTCATGTTGGGTCAATGTCATACATCTAAGATGTGTGTGTGTGTGTGTGTGTGTGTGTGTGTGTGTGTGTGTGTGTGTGTAAGAGAGAGGGTTGTTGGGATTTGGAGGTCCTCAAATTTTTGTGCACCTAGGTCTTCCAGTACAACCTTTAGGTCCTGCCAGTGAAGCTCTTCATTAACCACTGTATCTCTAGGCTTTTCTCTAAAAGATGAGAACTCCACAACTCCATACCCATGCTAGTTTCCTAGGATGATCATATATCTCAAACAGACCGAATCTACCTAGCTCAGTAGTGGCAATCAGATACAGCAACAACAACAACAAAAATACACTCAGAACAGACCATCACATTTCTAGAATTATTCTTCTCTTTTTAATCCATGTTAAAGGAGAAGACACATAATAAAAAGTACTTATAATATTATAAGTTCAGAATACCATAAGATCAACAAACCTGAAAAGTGGCAATAAGTAAAAGTGTGCTAATTTCCTTCATTTGCACAATATAGAATGGATAAATATTGATTCATTTATGATACTGATAGTTACAGAAACATAACAGCATGATTTTTATAAAGTTGAAGAAAAATACTTAGAATGAATAACAAGATGTATCCATTTGAATTATGTATAAAAAGTTTTAATACTCATACAGATTATTTTCAGAAAATATTTACTAGTTATTAGACTTTGGTATGGTACTACTACTTAACTGAAGTAGGATAGTATCATATTGTCCCTAATAGTAATAGGTACTTATTTTGTTTTTCAATTTTTCATTTTTCTTTTTTTTTTATCATGTCTCTATCAATATTACCATCCCTGGGCCTAACTGAATATCATATTTATAGCACAGAATGTTTACTTAATGGTACCTATGATTAAAGAACATGATTTACAATAAAAGAAGAGAAAAAATAAAGTAGGGAATATACAGGAAGAGACACAGTAGTAAATTTGTTTTGCAAAAAAAGATATAAACTTCTGTCTTTTTAAAAGCACTATTACTTTGGACCACAGTCACTGAATCTATAACTTAAGCAAGTCAGAGTAATTATCTGTGTGATAGTCCATTAGCTAATTTGGAATATTTCTATTATTATTACAATTGTATACATAGATACATAAAGGTTTAAGTGCAAAAGTCAAAGACTGTTGTACTAGATATTAAGTCATACAAAAGTTTGTTCCAAGACAAAATGTCCTATTTACAGTCCTCTTTGGGGGATAAATTTAAAGGAGTCATGTGACCTTGAACTTCTTACAGCACTCTGGATCAAGAGTGAGACTGTGGCACAAAAGAAGTCAATCCACACATAAATCACTCCCCACAAGCTTGGGATAAAATGCATGTTGATCATAATTAGCTGAATCCATCACCATACCTATTTCAGGAATAAGGAAAGTTTAAGCATATAGGTAGTGGGAAGATAAGCTGAAATTTGAAACTGGCAGGTAAAGAGCTCATTAACGAGACATGACAGGTAAAGGTGAAAATGCCTTTCATTTAAGTATACAGATGTTGGAACCCTACAATGAAGTCACAGAGTTCTGAAGTATGAGAGTTGCTTCTTGAACGTTGAATGAATGGCCATCTGCTGGGTCCCTCTCTATTATTGTTCTCATCCTTCAGTACTGCAGATTGTTTTATCTTGAATTAGTGAATTTCCTTCATTATTTGAAGAAACTGAGTCTCTTTTTCTTCCAACTTAAAAACAGATATAAAGGAGAAGGAACAACAAGGAAGCATTAAACAGAAACAAAAGTTGTAACAGAGTTAAGAGAAAACATATTAAATATGACAATAATTATAAATGGGATAACCAATTGAATCAAAAGTAAAAACAGCATTTTTTATAAAAGCCAAAATTTGACATGGCATGGTGGATCCTACCTTTAATCCCAGCACTTCGGGAGACCAATTTGGAAGGGCTGATTGATACCACAAGTTCAAGACCAGCCTAGACAACATAGAGAGGCCTTCCCTCTACAAAATTAATAGTAATAAAAAAGAAGAAGAAGGAGGAGGAGGAAGAGGAGAGGAAAGGAAACGGGAAGGGGAAGAAGTCATGTATGGTGGCAGGCGCCTGTAATCGCAGCTATTAGGAAGGCTGAGGGAGAAGGATTCACCTGAGTCCAACACGTTGAGGCTGTGGTGACTGTGAGCATGCCACTCCACTCCAGCCCAGCAGTAGAGTAAGATGCCAACTCAAAAAAAAAGAAAAGAAAGAAAAAAAAGAAAGGAACTACTGCCTCAAAATAGCAAATTTCTCCTCTACAATATTGTAGGTATATTAGACAGTAATTGGCTGTATTGACCTCTGCTCACGTACACAGGTGGCTATCACCATAAGTAGAACATTGCTAATCACATTTCAAAACTCATTTCACATTTCTCCTTTTCTCTTTCTCTCTCTCTCTCTCTTTCTCTCTATGTATGTGTGTGACAGAGGCAGGGAGGGGGCTGGTCTGTGAATGAAGAATTAGTATGAGAAAAATCTCCCCTTTTAACCCATTATCTAGTGTTGGCTTTTTAATTTTAAGATTGGAAAGTATAGTTTATTTAGAAAGTAAATTAGAGAAGGAGAGAGGAGATTCACCTCCCCAAGGTAAGGGAGAGGACCAAAGCTAGGAAACATGGCAGCCATAGATCAAAGAGCCACATGGACACACCATAATAAAGCAATGGTGTAGTGTTGGCTTTTTTTAGGGGAAGGGTGAGAGAAAGAGAGAACCTTCACAGCATATATGAAATACAGAATTAGAGACTTTTTACATTCTCAAAGAAATGAGGAAAGCCCTAGAAGTCTCTATGTTTGAGAAGTATCACATGTTCAAAATTTCAAGACCAATCCAGCCCTAAGAAATGCTGCTTTCACATTTTATTTGGAAAAGAATATTGGACCATGTGTAAATAAGAAACTTTTGAGACTGTACCACGTGGAGCCAATATTTGACGTGGTTTACACATGGAAGAAAAAAATAAAACAGAATCCTCATGAAATTAAGCTTTAAACATTTTAAATCAATTATTAGGGTTTATTTACTGCTTCTAAATAGTACCTAATTATGAGTTAAAATTTATTCCCTTACATGCTTAATTTTCATAATGATCATTAAACAAAAGCCACTTAGGTTTTAAGTCATGGGAGCATCACTTGATTCCAGTTCTTGCCGCTACTTAACTGCCTCCTGCTTCAATGTACGTCTTCTCCCAGCCCTACTCACCCAACACACATTGAGCCTACTAAATTAAATGCCATATGCTGTGCTAGGATTTAGTAAGCTAAGGAAGAGTATTTCTAGATGGTCTCTACCTCTTGAGGATAAGAAACTCACTGATAAAATGAACATTAATCAAAGGACCACAAAGTCTTCATTTATTTTTACAAGAAGAATTTCAATAAAGATCATAATTGCTGATGTCATATATGTTCATCAGAATTATAGGACTATTGAGTGAGTGGTACCACTTTGTTAATTTGGGAAATTGTGTAAAATATTCTGGGGTTTATTCTCCCTCTTTGTGTGGAAACTTTCAGGAGACGCATACTGTGTGATTTCCCAAATCAGGAAACGTTCAAGATGCCAGTAATCACTATAATTTCTCCAGATTTATTTCTGCTAAACCATGGATAGTATAGATATGTGAGAAGCCCGTTTAACCACCTAAACAGCACAGCCTTCTCTCCTTCCAGTCCCACTGCCCCAGCACACACACACACACAGGCACAAGCACATACACACATAGTGATTTGCTTTTCTAGTCCCAATAAGACCCAGATATTTCAAGGAAATTTAAGAAGATTCTCCAGCTAGAAATCCAGAAGTCTAGTGTGTTTCAGTGTGGGTTAGTCCAGAGACTCAAGAAACATCAGCCACTCATTTTGCATTTCAATCTGCCTAAATTTTGTTTCTGCCTAAAGTTCGTTCCCTGTGAGTCCTTTAGACTCTCTTCCAGTAGTGACTGGAGCTAGATATTCTTTTCTTTGGATCCTCATAGAAAGAATAACAAGCCCCAGAATAGGAAGCAAGAACCCCTAGAATCACCATTGAGTCAAATAGTTCACATGTCAATCTATGATACAATGACTATGTCCAAGGAAATGGATTGGACTGCTTGGTTTAAGTCATCAAGCCTACCTCCAGAAATACAGCATTTTCTTCCAGTATCTTCCTAGGTCACTGAATCTTACATACCAGAGAAGCCAAACTGACAGTTACATATACCTCTAAATTATTGGGTATCTTCTTTTATATTTGTCCACCAAAGCCTGTTAATAGTCAATGCCAGATATGTGCACTTTTGACATTTACATTCATAGATTTTATATTTTTTGCTCATTAGTCATTGGGTCAGCAATGGCATCATGTATTCAAAACAGCTAGTTAAAGAGAGTCATTGGAAATTTTGAATGGGGAGATGTCCAGGCAGTTATTCAGTAGGTATAAAATATAATTTATAAAATATCCAGAGTCACTATTTTGGGCAGAATTTTAAAATGCATTCTTCTCCTGGTAGAGGTTGTGAATATAATTCACTACAGTGTTGCATTCCCAAGGAATAGATCAGTGCAATACAACAAAATAGAAAATTCAAGGAAGGCCAAATTGTCTTCCAAGTAATGCCCTGACTACACCCTGAACAGAACTTACTCTTGTTGCAACAGTATTATTTTGTTTAAAACTAAACCAAATGGACTTAATTATCATCTTTTATAATTACTTGCTGACAGTGAAAAGCAGTTAAGATTATCTGTTACAAATGGTACAGGAAAGCAGGAAAATTATCACACCTGATCTCAGATGGAGAATAATAAGTCTTTAAGACAGCAATCTCGTCTATGAGCAATGGTAGGTGGACACTATCAAACTATGTAAATAAGTTGACTAAGGCCCAAAGAAGTGAAGTAACTTGTTGGATAACTCATGTATTATAGATGACAGATAGTCTACAACAATACAGGGAGTTAACCTCAGTGGTGAAACTAACACTGGAGAAGGACAGAGAAGAGAATCGGAAAGAAATTGAACTAACTCTCCCTGGCTCAAAATTCCATGCTCGTGTTACTACACCATGCGCATTAACGTTTTGCTCATTTATCAGTTCAACAAAATAGTCTTTTAAATAATGTGTCACAATTGTATCCTCTAGAGGTAATCAGTAGCTTATTAACCTTAACCATAACAACACATTATCACTATTTTGCTTCAGTCAGTTAATGTGCAAAACAATAGTGAGGATCGTACCCAACATGTAAGAATTTATTCTTCAGTTATTGGCACTGAATAAATACAGTGACCCTCACTGGAAATGTCAGAGACTTGGGAAAGAACTACCATATTCCACAATGGAAGGAGTCTGGGATTGAAGAGCTCATGTGGAAGTCAGAATTAAAAACAGACATGGCCAACCCTTAGACTTTTATAAATGATGGCAGTCAGAACCAGATTTAGAGCTTGGAGTGGAGACCACAGTGTGTTATTCCACTTTACTTGAAGATAGGAAGGAATAAGTTAGATACTTAGAGATTTAGTCCATGAATGTTGTTGCTAGTAGGTCTTGTAGCTACAGGGAAACTGATGCTCTATTAAAATGTAATAGAAACTCCAAGATTATTATTTTATTCTTGCAAATAATCAGTTGAAAAATTTCTTTCAAGCCCAACCCAAAAAAAAGTTACTTAGGTTTCCAGATCATATGTTTTGTGTATGTATATATATATATACATATATATACATATATATATATATTTTTTTTTCTGTCAGTGCAGACTGTAATAAAGGAACTAAAGTCATTGGGTTTTAAAAAGGCAATATCTGTCTTATTTTGGAACTAATTGAAACCACTGATCCTTGCAGGCCACACTCCAAAAATGCACCAAAGACAAAGAATCAACCTAAGGAGCAACACTAAATATGAATCAGGTGCATTTAATTTCCTTCTTACTAATTTTCTCTGATTTACCCAGAAGGTATGCACTAGTGAAATGGTGACCTTTTTATCTCATATTTTATTATGTACCAAAAAACTTTGGAAATTTATCCAAGTATGTTATTTTTATAGAAGATAATAGTGCACGTGATAACAAGGACAAAGGAGAAAACCAAACACACAATACAAGACTTAGAACTTTTGTTGACCATAATGAAAGGTGTAAAAATAACAGATATGAAGATATCTTGATATTTTTCTATTCTAGAATTTTCTAGAATATTCTATAGTGGGAACCCATTATATACTGAATATGTTTTTACATTGCTGGTAGGCTCTTTTTCTACTGTCTGCTTGCATACTCTTTTCTAGATATACTGATTTTATTGCTCTAGCTCTAACATGCCACACATTTCTTTGTGAGAGCCTTTGCGTTGGCAATTCCTCCTGCCTGGAATGCTCTTCCTGCAGATGTCCACTTCCTGACTCTCTTACATCTTTTTTTTATGTTTAACTTTAACTTTGTTTTATTATTTTAAATATGTGGGGTAAAATTCAGGGTTAGGAATACAAACGTTCACTCTGCATGTACCCTTGTTGAAAAGGTGTGCCCCCTCCCCCAGCAGATTTCCACTACTGTCAATCCTGACCCTGCCCTCCCCTGGCAGTTTCCCACTACTGCCAATCCTTTTCTTATAGTATTATGATAATTGTTCAAGGTCCACTTATAAGTAAGAACATGTGATACTCAGTTATTTGTTTCTGTGACAGATAACTCAGTATTATAGATGTTAAATTTCCCTGTAGCTATCAGACCTACTAGAAACAACATCTTTCAAGTATCTGTTCAAATATCTCAGGGCGGCTGACTTTCATCACCCTATTTAATATTGTATCCTGTTCTTTACCTCAGCCCAGTCACAAAGTACATCGGAGTCCTCTTGGCCTGTTCCTTTTTAAAAAAATTCTATAGCACTAATCATCATCTAACACAGTATCATTTATATTGTTATTATGTATCTTATTTGACTGTCTCCTTCTGCTAGAATGTGAGCTCAATGAGAGCAAAATACTTACATGTTATTTTCATTGATTATTTAAAGTGCCTAAGCAGGCGGGTACATAGACGTCACTCAATAAATATTTGTTGAAGCAATAAGACTTCCAGAAAAATGTGATTGGTAAGAGTGTAAGCAGCCTGGGAACAGGAGTATTACTCTATTGAGCAGTATCTAGCTAGTGCCTATTTCAGTGCCTGACAAATAGCAGATGTTCCAGCAGTTGGTTGAGTAAACAAAGAAAATAATAGGTTGGTAAATTTTTTTAATCAAGACACAAATGAATTATGTATAATCAAAAAAGCAAATAATCTGCATACAGATTCAAACAAAATTCTATAAAGCAATAAATATTTTATCTGAGTACAGAGGTACAGAGGAATTGTCCAGGCTAAAATACTGAAAAAAGATCATTAGAAGATACTTTGAGAGTCAACATGCTATTTAAAAACCAGCTTTAAATCTAGAAAAGAAAAAGCTAAAACAAAACATTGAGTTTCCTACCAAAGGAGGGAAAAATCCTAAGAAAACTTTATATCCAGCTTGTACTCGGTATATAATATTTCCATTGCAACAAGTATAAAGCTTGCTCTGCTGTTTTTCAAAAACAAATTACAAATCCTCAGTTTCATCAATGTTAAATATATGTGGAAAAAATAAAAGTATTGTGAAATAAAAGCTAAGATATCACATTTAAAAGAAGTCTTCAAACATAAAAATCATGAGGATTCTATATAAAAACGTTATCTGGAACATAAAATTAGGTAAACTTAAGACTACATTAAAAGACATATATTCTTGAAATACTGAGAAAATAGCATTAAAATGTGTTTATTGCACAGCAACAAAACAGTATTTTACTTTTCTTTCTAGGCAATATTTCAGTGTGTCATGACTTTTTCCCTAAAATTTATTTAAAAAACGATCACCAAATGCTTTGAATTTACTATAAAATAAAAACATGAAACAAGATCATGGAGTATAAAAACCTTAGTTAAAGCACTCACCTTTCAGGGACCAGATTGCTCCTATAACAAAGTCCTAATCCCTGAAATTTGATATGTAAATTTATATTAACACTGAAACCTTTAAGAAAATTTACAAGATCAAAGAGGGTTCTGGGTACTTTTCAGAAACTAAGTCTATACAGTAATACTTGGTCATGCCCAATACCCAGACACTTTAATCATAGTACCTGCTTCTTTGAATTTCAAATAAAGTATTAAGCTATCTGTACATGTGCACAAGTCACATTCTAAATATTGATCAGATTTCCCTTCTTTTCTTCCCACTCTCCCTACTATTACCCATAGTTACAAGTCCTTGTTATCTATGTAGGGAAAACAACCTTGGACTTAACACCCTCACCGTTGCCTTGCAGTTGTGATTCAATCAATTCCTTCTAAACTAGCCGACAGCAGAGATATTTCTTTTTCTTTCTTTCTTTTTAGGCTTAAACACGTCTTAATTAATCAGAATAGAAACCATTACCATCAACACATTTTTGCCAATAAGAAATAAGTTTGTTTATTCCTATAGCATAAAAATTCATGCTTTGGGATTCAGTGAACTCTTGGAAAGTATTTTCTGTGTCCTGCTGGTTGTGGAAGCATTTTCCCTGCAAAAGTAGTTAAGATGCTTGAAGAAGAAGTTGTAGGTGATTGGTGAGACATCAGGTGAATATTGTGAATGGGGCAAAACTTCGTAGGCCAAATTGTTCAACTTTTGAAGCGTTGGTTGTGTGACGTGCAGAGATCTTTCTTTTTTTCTTTTTTTTTTGAGTTGAAGTCTCACTCTGTCACCCAGACTGGAGTGCAGTGGCCGCTCCCGGCCACCGCAGCCTCGACCCGCTGGGCTTCGGCGATCCTTCCCCGCCTCAGCCTTCCAAGTCCTGGAACTACAAGCGCGTGCTACCACGCGGGGCTAATTTTTTTGATTTATTGTAGAGATGAGGTCTCACCAAGTTGCCCAGGCAGGTCTCGAACCCGCGGGTGCAGGCGATCCACTCACCTCAGCCTCCCAAGGCGCGGGATTACAGGCTGAGCCACCAAGCCCGGCCAGAGATCTTTCTAATCACACATTATCTTAAACTTTAATTACAACCCACTAACAATTTGCCAAATAAATTCCATATTAGTCAACATGGCATTGCAGGTGATCCTAGAAAATCTGGCATCATCTTTAATTTGATATGATCACATCACTTGCTGTGTTATAATTTTCTGTTTGCTTATTTGCTTTACTAAATGTGTGACCCTGTTGAAAGGAATGCATGCATCTTATTCTAGAATATGATTAAATTCTAAGTGTTCAACATTGTATGAATAGATGAGGAAACAACTGGAAATAAAAATTTGTTATTAGTTTTCCTCAGCATTTTTATTTCATGTAACTCCTGCAGAATAGAAAGACACAACAAATAAAAGTAAAAAGCAGGAGGTAAAAACATTCTCATATCCATACGGATCACAGCACAATCTTAAAATTTGCATTGAAATTAGAATTGCTCTTTTGGGTGTCAAAAATGCTATTTGCTTTTACATTTCAATATCAATTAATAGCATAAAGAAATGACAGTTTTGAAAGTGTACAGTTGCCATTTTAATACCTAGAAAGCACATAATTTTTAAAAATGCTCAAAATTCTACCCTAACTCTACTTTTTTCCCTGTATCATATTTCTGGGTTTGTTTTTCTAGTATATTGAAATTTAATTCATATATAATTAAATAATTAAAATGTTCATTTATGTACAATAAAATAATTGAAATGCACATATCAATGATTTTGACAATCAAATATACCCTTGTTACTAATATATAGACTGTTTTCACCATCCCATATTTTCTCAAGCCCCTTTCTAGTGGTTCTACTTCCATTTCTAGTACGAGGCAACTACAGTTCTAATTTACATCATACACTTTAGTTTGTCTGATCTGGAAGTTAATCTAAATTAAACCATAGAGTATATGTTTTTGTACATATTCTTTGCATGCATGCTTCCATATAAAATAATATTTTTAAGATTCAGCTAAGATTTCTCTTATATTTGTAGTTCATTTTCTTTATTACTATTTAGCATTCCATTGTTCATTCATTCACCTGTTGATGAATATATACATTGTTTACAGTTGAGACTGTTAAGAAAAAAGCATTCGTGAACATTTGTATCTTTTGTGTGAACATATGTTTACATTTCTCTTATATAAAAACTAAAGAGTGAAATTTCCAAGTCATATGGTAGGTGTATGTTTTACTATGTAAGAAAATGTCAAACCTTTTTTCCAAAGTGGTTGCATCATGTTATATTCCAGCAAAAGTATGTGATAGTTCCAGTTTCTCTATTTCCTCACTTAACACTTCATAATGTCATTTGTGTGAGTGTCTGTTTTAGCTCTTGTAGAAAATGAGGTCTGGTGTTTTTTATTAGAATTATTTATTTGTTTATTTATTTATTTGCATGGTATTTTTACTTGCATTTCTCTGGTATATTTATTAATATTATTGAGCATTTTTATGTGTTTATTGACTATTTCTATACTTTTTTTCAAGTTTTCTGCCCATTTTTTATTGTAGTTATTATTATGGTAGTATTTCTTTATATATTTTAGGTAAGTCTTTTGTCAGCTTGTGTATCTAAATATTTTCTTCCAGTTTCTGACTTACATTTTTGTTTATTTAAACGTGACTTCTGAAGAGTAGAAGTTGAAAGAAAAAAAATGTGGCTAAAATATCTGTCCCTATCTAAAATGTGGAATACTCAGACACTCTAGGAAATAGTAGGATTGTTCATAAAATAAAATTTCCCATTTTATTTCTAGAATCAAAATTTGATATAGATCAATTTTGATTCATACATAATTACTATTATACTTTCAATCTTATCTAGACTTCTCAGGATAACATGTCTGCTTGAATTTTATGACAAAAAAGACATTAAATACACCAAATATTAAAACCAGCTTCAGGAAACTCATTCAGAAAACTTGATATTTTCAGTTAGATGACTCCTAAAAATCAACAAAGTATTGTACAAAACTTCTAATATATTTAGTTGGCTTATACAATCTATATGTTTTCTTGATAGATATTATACACCATCCTTAGGCTTGTCCTTGGGGAGGGGGGTCTTTTTGTTTACAATATTGACTATTAAAAAATACTTTTACATGAAAATGGTAAAAACCTGAGTACGTTAATATAACACATAATTTTGAAATCAGTGTTTCTGGTAGGCTTTCACATTTTTTTGAGAAGTGGGTAGCTATAGAAATAATTTGGTTAAGCCCTGTTTAATTCTGGTTTCCCTTTTACTGGTTATGTGCTTATGGGAGTCCTGTAGTCTTTCTTTATTCTTAATGCTCTTACCTATAAAATGAAGGCAGAGAGCCTCCCAAAAACATGTATTAGCATAACCTTGCTAATCACGTTTTGTAGAAAAACAGCTATTTGATTCTATCTAAATGTATTATTGGTTTCTTTGTGATTGCTATGCTTGGGTAAATCTTAACACTTAAACTTTTAACAGAGAATTATTAAAAATTCAAATGCCTTTTCTAAATGCACCCCCAAAAATGAATGTCTTCACTGAAACTAACCCCTATACTATGACCACAAGCTCTAAGACAAACATACTTATAAAATGAAAATACAATTTTTTATTATAATAAAGTATAAAATGTAAGACATAAAGCAATGTCTTAAAAAAATAGATATATACATAACTCATGATGGTTATATAAATGCTCCCTTGCCACAGATACTGTTTAAGATCAATTTTATTATACAATAGACCCAATATTCATGCAAGAATATTGTGACTGAGGAAGGAGCATCTTTATGCCAATCCTTGAATTTTCAGTTATTTATTAATAATTACAGGAAACATCAGTGTTTCCGCATTCTCTTTTTCATACTTAAGTAGATATCCTCTAAGATTATCTTGGAGGACTCTTCTCTTCTTTGAAATTTGTTCACTTAGGCAGCTTAAGAAAAGGAAGAACTCCAGGGTAGAGTGCACATACTTGAAATCAAAGGTAAGAGGAGTCAGGAGAAATGTCTGTAAGAGAGCTCATTAGGTCAAATATATTTTATTTAACAGGGATACAATAAAAATTTCATAATATAGTAAATCATGTTTTTGTGGGGGTTTTTTGCCTGCATGTCCTTTATAATTTTCATGTCCTAGCAAGCCTTTAGCGGTTATTAGAGTATTTTTAAATATTACGTTTTTCTTCTCTGAAAAAGCAAAACATTGTGTATCACTTCTATACAGAACAAGTAAAAGTTGCAAGAGGTGGGGGGTTTTTTTCTTTACTAAAGGCCAAATTAAAGATGAAAGATATCTTAGTATTAGAAGCTAAGAGTTTCTGAAAATGTGACCTCTTCATATGAAAATGACTATAATATAGAGATTTTAAAAACTATTATTTATGGGCAGAGGACATAGACTTTGAAAATTTAAGTGGACAAAGCTTTATATGAGATCTTCAATCATTGTTGATGAGTCCCAATAGAAGCAATTAACTTTTTGGTAATTTATGTGCTTCATTGGGGAAAAATAGTTTATTTTAATATAGGTCCTAATACATCCTATATTAAATTATCATCTTTGGAAACAAGGATGATAAGTTTGTTGTTTGTTTCCAAAGATGATAAGGTACTAAAGATATCCAACACATAGTAGTGATTGTAGGCTTTCCACAAAGTAAAAATATGGAGTGGGTTTTGATATCCAACTCCAATATGTCTGCTCTGAAGAGTTGGTGGTAACGTTTAAAGTCTTTTTTTCTGATTTTTTGGTTTAAATGTTTCTGTGACTGCTTCGCTGACTTCACGGAGCAGAGTATTTGGTTGTATATATTTTCAAAGTGTAGGATATGATTCAGTAGCTCTATCAGATTCTCTGCACGGAAAGTTATGCTTTTCTCAATGTCATTCTTCAAAATGCTGGCTCTAGCTCTTCAATTCACCAGTTTTCTTCCCATTCTGAAGCTGACCGATCTCTATCTGCATTCTTTCTGCAAATATAAGCATATATTTGGATAGTGGCAATAGAAGAAAAATAGGTAAATGCCATTTAGCCAAATAAGACCTTCTACCTCTGTCTCACTGCTCTTATGATACTCTGTGATATGTAATAAAACTTGCCAAACTTTCCCATAGAACTAATGGTTACAGTTTCTTTTTGAATAAACATAGTAATTGACCGCCTGGTTCTAAAACTTGAAACTTACATTTGTCTTATCTGAGTGCCTTTCTCAGGAACCTGTCCCTCAGGCCTATAGTACAGTATCAAGAAACTGAAACTCACCAGATCACCATATCCAGGCAATTAGATGCCAGCCCCTGCCTGTTTGCCAATTCCTTTTCCTTACCCCACCCTAATTCATTTTCTTACCCTTCCCCAATTCATTTGCCAACTCCTCTTCCATACCCCGTCCTAGTTCCTTTTTTACATCCCTGCCCCACTTATAAACTTCCAACTTTAGTGAGACAGAGATAGATATGAAAATGTTCTGTTCTCCTTAGCTGATATCACTCCAATAAAAGGCCCTTTTCCCTGACAATAACTGTTGTCTCAGTAATTGACTTTCAGTGCACCAAGCAATGGAACTCTGAACCATACTTGGAATTTTGATAACAATTTCTCTTCACTTAATTTCAAAATACTGCAGTCTGTTGCTTACGGTTTCTTTTTCCTCTAGAATGTTGAATTCCATAGGACAAAGACTATTCTCTGTTGATGCTGATATGTACAGTATCTATCACACTGCTTAGAACAACTAAATAATTATAAGTTGTGTTGAAAGAATGCATAAATAATTCTCTAGCTAAAGCAAAACATAAATGAACATATAGATCTTCTCAATATTATTGACCGATGAAACTAGTGAACAATTCTCTTGAGGTCATTGGTAGTAGCTATAGCAGGAAATAGATGAGCATAAAAATATTTAATTTTATGTCCCTCAATCTCTTGTATTTTATATTTAGATTTTCTGTGATAAAGCATAATGTTCTTGTAAGTCTTATTGGTTCGCTTTTGAAAAAACACATTAGAAATAAGAAACATCTCTTCTGAGGACAACGCAAACACATGGAGCCTCCTAGATATTTATTGCTGGAAGGAGGTGGATAGACCTACATTATTCGTAGGACTGAAAGAAAGGAGAGGCCAAAAAAGAATAAGGTTAGGTAGGTCAAGGATACCCACTGCTTGGTTTTTGAGTAAGCAGTTGTGGTCTGTGCTGAGAAGGTATGGAGCCAAGTGTCTCTATGCTCCTTGCTAACTTGTTTCTTTGCTCCATGTCATAGCTGTGGGTGGGACTTAGGAAAGGAAGGTATATTTCTAACTTATTAATATGTTTCAATAGTGAAGAAAAATCAGGAAAAAAAAGAAAGAAAATGAAATTCTAAATGAAGTAGGTTAAGAGGAAGGCTTATTTCTTTGCTTTTTTTTCTCCTTCCTCCTCCCTCTTCTTTTTTCTTTCCTGCTGTCCGTTTGTAAGTCTGTCTCTTGTCAGAAAGAGTATTCTATATTACCAAATTCAGAATAAATTAGTCATATTGTGTAATTATAAAGGAGAATGAGGCAGAGCAACAACTGCTAAATCTGGCCATCTACTTTAAAGTAAAACTTGCAGATCATCAACACTTAAGACTAGAGTAGGTCTTGTTTTATGGAGGAAAAGGTGCTCATCATGTTAGCTGATTCCTTGAGACATTTCCCTAAATGACAACTAGTGGGAACATGGCATGGAATCAAATTTCTAAGGATAGCTTTTCAGTTAATGATTTGTTTGAAAAACCTAAATTGATGTTCCACTTGGAATAGGAAAATAGACCCAGTTTACACTGCGACTGACTTATCTGCCCGTCATCCGTTAGACAATGATCTAGGTTTGAATAACTGATCTATATTGATTTACAATAAAATGGCAACCTGCTCCAACATCATAAAAGACTGATGTTTTTATTCAGTGTTTATGTTGATATCTTAAGTAGCAGCACATCGCACAGCGCATCGCTATGTAGTGACAAGACCAAATGTGCTTTGGCAAAGCTTCAGTATAAAAATTAGAAGGTGTTGATTTCATTACCACTCTGGCAATACATTTGAAAGAGTGTTAATGACTATTAATGGCCTAGTCCTCAGCCAGAAGAATGCCTGAAGTCAGTGAAAGTGGTGTTTGATCTGCTCTTAAACATTAAAAAGAGAGAGCCTCCTACAGTTGCATTTGTAAGTGCCTTTCCTGCTCTACAAATAATCACATCCTCTACTTAACTGAGCTTTTAAAAATGTTGAAATTCCTCTGAAAACATGCAGTCACATTCTGGTGACTTTTCTTTCACTTAAAAGTGATTTAATTAATTATTAAGAAGATAAAAATTATAAAAATATAATATCTAGAAAATAAGATTTAAAGCATAACTCTGTATCTTTAACTCAATTTAAAAAATAAAGAACACTACCATCACCTGTGTGGCCCTCTCTACTCTCATCTCCTTTCTTACTTAGAAATAAATCGTATCCTAAATGTTGGGCTATTTTGCAACTCTTACAAGTTTAACAAGTTTGTATACTTAGATAATACATTGTCTAATTTTGTATTCCTTTGAATTATATTCTAATAAAATCATGATATATGTATTTTGTAACTTTTTTTCAAAATTATATTCCTGAGATTCATAAAAAAAAAAAAAGGCTGAAATTCAAGGCAAACTCAATTTCTACTTCTGAGGTTTTGATTTCTTCCTTATCTTTATAAAAACTGACACATTTGGCTCCTGTCAAAAAGTAGTTGAAGGTGAATGAGAACAAAATTATTTTAAAGAGGACCTTTTGTCTCTTTTAAACTTTTAATATAAAGAGTCCATTGTTTTAATTTAACAAGAAGAGCTACTTATTTCCTGTTCTTGTCTATTTTTGGAGACATGGAGGAGTCCAAACAATCTTTGATGGAATGTACTATGAATTAGTTCATGTTTCTGAAGCCCAAATGTTTTCAGGGTTTGATTTTTTTTCCTCAAATAACTTTTTCTTGTGTGTTTGTGTGTGTGTGTGTGTGTGTGTGTGTGTGTGTGTGTGTTGTGTGTGTGTGTGTGTGGTCCCAAAGGTCCTAAATCAACAAGTTATTAGATGAGGAATAGAAGCTTCTGTTTCAGAAATCAGAACTGCAGCTAGACAACAGAAAGCAGATGCCAATTATTTGCCAATGACTGCTGGAAAACAAAACATTTCATGACATTTACTTTGCCTTAGCAGAACTGCCGCTGATGCCAAGGAAATATAAACTAGTCAAATTATCAGCAGCCGGTTTTGAAATGTGAGGTATTATAATTTGGAATCTTGTTCTACATTTGGCCATTCTGTGACCTACATATTTCTTTATGCACTGATTCAATATGCAATCCAAAATAAAACTCAAGCATTTTAACAGAATATTGAGAAAGAATACGTGTGATTGATATACTTAGTTAAATGTTTGATATATTTCAATATTTGGTGCATAGTTTTCTCATTCCACTAGTTTTTGATACAAGAATAAGGATATTTTTTGATGTTTGCTACTTGATAGTAAATTTCTTAACACATATTTTTATTTCACGTGGCAAAAGCATTAAATTAAACTTGTTTCTTACACTGAATTTAACTGAATTATTCATTGTCAATGTGATGTCACAAGCAATGTTTAAGTATTTTCCACCCGTAGTTAACAGAGGCTTAATTTAGTCACAATCAATATCCACCTAGCTCCATAAGAATATAAATCTTTTATTAATATTTTTAGATTGTGTCACATCTTTTGAAGCAATATCTTGGGTGAACGTTGTTGAAGATAGCAGTTATGGCAAAAAAGAAATCTACTTTTACAACCAATGAGGTTGTGCTATGTTGAAGATCTAAATTTGCAAACAAAGTCTTTTGAGCACTTTATGCACTATGTGCCTAGTTCTCTTAACATGATTGCTTGGGTTACCTTTTAGGGGGTGAAGAAAGGCAATTAATGAATTTTTCTTGAAAGCATAAATTTACCACAAGCAGTGGTGCTATAAAATCTTTTATAAGTGTCTACATAGCCTCAAGAAATATCCTGAGTTACTGGGAAGTTAACTAAATTAGGAATTATACTTCCATCCCTGAGTATTTGTTGAATACATAAGATGAAAAAAAATGATTGTGCAACCCCCTTGAGTCCCCTTGGGAGCTTTTCTGTCCTCTCAATAAATCCTGCTTTCCCACTAAAAAAAAGAAGAAAAAGAAAGAAAGGAAAGAAAAAGAAAAAAACTGATGATCAAAGTAGCTGAAGGAATATGTCTCAGCTTTTAATATGCACATGCATCACCAGAGATTTTGTCAAATGCGGTTTCTAATTCACTAGTTATAGTGGGACCTGAGACTCTGTATTTCTCCAGGTTTCCATGTGATCATGCCAAGGCAACATGTCCATGGATCACACTTTGAGAAGCAACAGTGTAGATAACCTGGATGGGGTCATTCTCTAATGAACACCGATTTTTTTTAAGTAGTCACAGCAAATCTCAACATACAAGGTGATTGACTAATTTGCAATCAGAACTTGAAGATCCCTGGTCCAGCCCCATTTCATGAGTAATCATTGTCAACAACCACCTGGGACCAGTGCAATGTATGGAATGTATGGATGCTGAATGCTGGCCTACACAGGACCTGTGCCATCTTTAGCATTTGATAATACTAAGTCTCCTATGGTGTGTGTGTATGTAGAGAGAGAGAGAGAAAGAAAGAGACAGAGAGAGAGAATTTTAAATTAGAGACAGAAGAATATGAGAACATTATTGCATGATTAGAAAAAAGAGGAATACATAACTGCATCCCTAAGGATGACCCAAAAAAGTTGTACAAGTTTCCAATAATATGTCTTCATAACTTAGGCACCAATCAGGCTGAACATCAGGATAACCATTACAGCAAAGGAAAGGGAAATTTAATCACATTTGTCTTTACTCCCATACTCAATGGAATCTGTAAATGGGCCTAGACCCTTGACAATACTTTAGCATCCCTAATACACATTCATTTGGCCAGCATTTAGCTGAAGTCCATCTCCACCAATTCAATCTATCTCCAGTTAAGAGAAGCCATTCTATCACATTAGAACCACAAGGATCATTTCTGGGTAACATTCTCTGCAACCCTCCTCCCACTCCATCATACTCCACAAACACCTGGGACAAATTTATAGGTGCTTCTTCAGTAGACAGGAGTGTTGGCAGATTTCCTGTCTAGTTAGGGAACACCTGGCAGGATGTCATAGCCAATTAAGGGGATAAAAGTACATTTAATATCTTTTTGGATGATTCAGGGCTCATGACTACATTAGATGAATAGACTCTGAACCACATCATATCTCTCCCACCATATCTCTAGTACCATTGATCCTTTCATAGATATCTTTTTCTGTCTTTTATTTTTGGGGCTCAGCTTGTCCTCATTATCCCATGCCTTCAGTGTTGCAGTTGTCATCTAACTGGTCTACCTGTCTCATGCTTTCATGAACTTAAATAAGTGTTGATTCATCCTCCAACACTCTACCAGTTATTTGTTTAACAACCTTCATCAATTCCATCTAGCTACAAGAATAAGTCTGAATTCCATACTCTGTCATTCAAGTTGCCCACAAAATATATCCATAACATCTTTCAAACTCTCAAAAAGTTGGCCTCTTATACTATCCTAAACAATGAATTCTTATTATCATGTCTGTTTAGATTTTACAAACTTTCTAACCACTTATCTATAATCTAAATACTTCATTAATTCTTCTTGAAGCATCTCTTGACCATGCCAATTTTTACTGATTTTTTCACAGCAGTTATTGCTACTCATTTTTCTACTTGTTCACATGCTACCTTGTGTTTTGTTTCTCTGGCTATTATTTGACTTATGAATGCTACATGTGTCATATATATATGAAGCTTGGGAATATAGACATTGGAGTCGATCTGGACCTGAGTCTTTGTAAGTGAAGAGTAATTCTCATATGTGAATAGAAGATGAAAACAATTAGCTTTCAGGATTATTGTGGAGTTTCAGAAATAACAAATGTAGCATACCTAGAACTGTTCCTGACATACAGTTTTGTTTTCTGCTTGATATTAAGGACTTTGCAAGATATGGCACACATCAATCAGAGTACATAGAAAAATACTTTGTACAAAGGAGATATACAAAAGCATTTGTTTCATTTGATTTCATTGAACTTTTCTAAATGTTAACTTGCTGTTAAGGATTGTTGTGTGGAGATTATGTGATGGAAACTCTGGTTAATGTATCTGCACTTGTTCCCAGAAAGCAGTTCCTCTGTGGCTATACGTAGCATATACATGGCCTCTATGCCTTTGAGATACTGTCATTTATTTTATGTCATTGAACCTTTCATAATCACTCATCAATAGTACACAGAATATAGGATATATTAGCTAAATTATTAACTAGAATCAGAAGAAAATTTTAAAAACTGATCTCATAGATCAATTTGTTCCAAAAAATACAAAAATTATACAGGTTTGACCTAAACTGTCTGTATAAATAGGATAACCCAAAGCCTTTAATACGTAAATATAATTTATTTCCACATAAATTCTATAAAATTTGCCTCATGGTAGATGTTAAATTTTTACTGCATGAGTAAATATATGAATGATATCATTCTACCAAAACGCCTATGAATCTATTGTAAAAGCTTTGTCTTATTGTGGAAAGATTTCTCATCTGTGACTAATAAAAAGTATTTAAATTTTATTTTATTTTATTTTATTTTGTTTTTTTGTTTTCCTTTTGAGTTGGAGTCTCACTCTGTCACCCAGACTGGAGTGCAGTGGCCGCTCTCGACCACTGCAGCCTCGACCTGCTGGCCTCCAGCGATCCTTCCGCCTCAGCCTTCCAAGCAGCCGGAACTACAGGCGCGTGCTACCACGCCCGGCTAATTTTTTGATTTATTGTAGAGATGAGGGCTCGCCAAGTTGCCCAGCCGGGTCTCAAACCCGCGGGCTCAGGCAATCCATCCACCTCAGCCTCCCAAAGCGCGGGATTACAGGCTGAGTCATCGAGCCCGGCTAAATTTTAAAATAAACTATTATGAATTAATTCTGTAAATATTTACTAATCCCACCATATGTATTGGGAATTAGTAAATCTGACTGTTCGCATTCAAACATTGTTTAGCAGTGGTGATAATACATTCTCATCTCTGAGCCCAGCATATTTTTAAAGATAAGATGCATAGAATAATTTGGCTCTTAATTAATATTAGATCTCAGGTTTATGTATTGTTGATATAATTAATTTTATTTCATCAAGCTCTTATGTATCTTGGTCATTAACTATAAAGCCATATTTTCGTGACTGGGCTATTAATTTAATTGAAGACATAATTTCTTCTCTATGTAGTTTGCAATACCATGGTGGAAGACTTTCAAAGTACCGGAATTTTAATGGCAGTTGTCTGATGCCTTTTTTTGTATCACATGATTAGAATATCTTCTAAATGCTTGTATGTTCATCTCTTGAAGAAAGACCTAGTAAAAAGAGCATGCTTTTGACATCTGTAGACATCTAATCAAATTAGCCTGCCCAGTGGAGCTGAAGAGTATTTGTGTTCAAAGCATTCACTTTCTTTAGGACCAAATATTGTTGCGCAGATTTTTAATTCATATTTGAGCAATCTTTCTCGGGAAGATATAAAGTAATTCTTCATTCCATTCAGTAAAATAGAATGCCACTTTGCTTGAATCAAACAGATGAATTTTATTGTCTCCTTTCCCCTGTTTACTTCATTAAGAAGTAACTTGATTTATGGTCAGCACTCTATTTTTTTGAGACAGAGATTAATCACAATAAGTTTGGTGGATTCATTCCATTGAGGGTGAATCCAATTTCATTATTCTGAAAATCTACAGTGGACTACACAGTAATCAATGCCAATAAAAATTTTCATTTAATTTTTGAAATCAACACAGGCATCTTGAAGGAAAATGTGTTAAGAGAAATAATATATCAAAAGCTGAAACACATAGTGTTCATGTCAAACCTATACTCTGTCATTCCATTTTTAGATCCTCAATATATTGTGACATCATATAGATTCATATTTATAAGTCAGACTTGGTATAATCATGGTCAAGGAATTATCATTTTACTTTTTTAAAGCATGGGAAAATATTACAGGGGTATAATAATTTTGTAAGACTTGACTTTATAAGTTAGAGATTATATTTGGCAGTGGCTACACTTAAAAATTGAATTTTTAGTTTTTTGCTGAATATATTGCTTTTTGGCAGTTTTTCTATTCTCTGATATTCTATAGGACAGTGTGGCATTAAGACTGGGAGAGAGGGGGAAAAAAGATTGGGAGAGAATGGAAGGTTATTATCTGTGTCCTATATGATTTTAAAAAACCTAATTTCTCGGGCTAAATAAAAGTAGAGAAAGATGTTCTGATATGTTAAATTGAAATCAAGACTCGAGTTATTTTAAATGATTACACAAAGGTACCTCTAAGTCATGCAAAATTGTTTCTTTCTCCTTTTCTGTAGGCCCTGGAAACATTTTAATTTTGCTTTTAGTTAGGAACTAAGATGACTGTATGTGGTGAAACTTGAAAATTTTTTCTATATGAAAAATTATAATATACTTATATATAAATGAATACTTTTATTCACAATATATCCACTTAAAGTATATAAGTCAATGTTAAAATTATGATACACTCTAATCGATAATAGGAAAGGATAATTTGGAAATTGTTCAAACAGTATGTGGAAATTAGGCATCTATCATCAGAATTAACATTTTAAAATACTGTGTATCAGTCAAGCTCATTATGAAGTTATATAAATGTATATTGGAATTTACTTAACAAATTTGTATTTCACATAATGTCATAGAGTTTGTGGATATTTTTAATGAAAATATTTTGTTGATGTTCCTATTAAAAGTTTGCCTCATCAAAGAAGATTTCTTCTATTTATCTCATCCACTCTTATTTAACATGCTCCTTCCCCTTAGATTTTATTTCAATATTTGCAGACTTTACTTGTTTTTTTTCTGAGTAAATTATTAGTTTTCTAAGAGTAAGTTTAAGTCCCCTTCTTTTTAATAAGTATCTTTAAGCATTTGGCATATTATGGTTTGGTTTAATGTCCATTACAGTAACCATCTTAATGAAACCATCCTTGATTGCCTCTGACAGTAACACAGAAGTAGAGGAGACAAAGAAAGAAGCAAGGCTGTTTTTGAAAAAATAATTTCTAAAAACATATCAAATTGGATGAAAATTCATCTATCTATATAAACATTAATTTCTTCAAATTCCACACTGGATTAAAACAAAGAGATTTACATGTACATTATAGACAAACATTGATAGACAAAACTAAAAAGAAAGTCTTCAACCATGAGATTAAAACTTATTCAGCACATAAAAGAGAATTATAATAAAAATAACATCTGACTTTATATCAGAATCATTGGAAGACAGAATGTAGTGGGGGGAGGGACATATTCAAATATCTAAAAAATGAATATAATAGCAATAATTTAATAATCAACAAAACTTTTCTACAAAAATTAAAAAGAATATGTAGGGAGAGACAAACCCTGCTACTCCCTAAAAAAAATGGTAGCTTCCAAAAATATATGAAACAGTCCATTTGCAAGCAAAAAGATGCACATTCTTCTAGGAATATATATTTTTTAAATGCTATGATAAACCACAGTAATCAATAGCTCTGAAACATAAAATAAAATATGTTCTCATACACAAGTAAATTAAATTAGACGTCAACAACAGAATAAAATTAGGAATATTCCAAATTTTGGAAAAGAAGCCACACTATTAAACCATACACCAAAAAAGAATTTATAAGGATAGTTAAAAAAATTTTTTTTAACTGACTAACAATGAAGTCACACCATTAAAAAAAAAATGTGTATATATATATATACACATATATATATATGCAGTGTAGGTAAAGTTGTACTTAGAGAAAAAATGTTAGCTCTAAATACCTCTACTAGAAGATTATCTCAAATCAATACATTTCTACCTTAAGACACTAGTAAAAGAAGAAGGAAACATGTACTAAATATTAAAACAGAAATTAGTGAAATAAAGAAAAAGATAAAAATCAATGAAACCAAAGGTTGGTTCTCTAGAAAAATAAACAGAAATCACAAAAGTTTATCTACACTGACCAAGAAAAAAAAAAGAGAGAGACAAATTTTTAGGATCCAAAATTTAAAAATTGTCACTATAAATTTTACAGAAATTATAAGATTTATAAGGGAATAAAAATAAATTCATGCTAAAAAATTATGTAATGTAAGTAAGTAGACAAAGTTTTAGAAACAAACACATTATCTAAACTAGTAAAAGAAGAAGGAGAACATATAAATAGACCTAGTGGTAAATAAAATGCTTTAAGAAAGAAAAATTTAAATGCAGGTGGTTTTACAGATAAATTGAATAAAATATTTTAAAAAGAGATAAAGAAAATCTATCACAAACTTTTAAAGATTTCAGAGGCTAGACCACTTCTCAACTTAATCCATGAGTTGCCCCAGTGCTAAAGCCAGACAAAAATATCACAATGTAAGAAAACTATGTATCGTTATTACTCATGAATATAGGCAGAAAGTTCAACCAAATATTAGCAATCAACACTTAGCAACATATAAAAACATACATCATGAACAGTTGGAATTTACCTTAGGAAAACAAGATTGGTTTAATATTCAGATAGTGACTAAACAGAGCCAACAGACTTATCGATAAACACAGGGGGAAAAAAATATATTTTAACACATCCAAGACCTATACAAAATTTTTAAAAATCTCTCAACAAATGCAGAAGAGGAAGAAACTTCTCCTAACTGCAATTTGATAAAAACATTTAAGAAAACTCTTAAAACATATGTAATGATGAATACTAAATGCTTCCTTACTAAGATTAAGAAGAATAAAGCATCATTGTCTGTTCTTGTCACTTTTATTCAAGAATGTGAAAGGAGATCTCGCCACTGAAATCAGGGAACAAAAATAAATAAAGGTATAAAATAGAAGAAATATAACTGTCTTGATTTGCAAAAACATGATCCTGCATATAGAAAATCCTAAGGAATTTTAAAAAATTGAATTGAAAAGTGTGTGCAAAAGGTCACAGAATATATCAATATTCAAAATCAATTATAAAATTAACAGAAAAACAACTGCCTGAAAAATGGGCAATGTCATTAAATAGACACTTTTCCAAAGAAGATCATAAATGGTCAGTAAGTAGATGAAAATATGCTCAATATCACTAGTCGTTAAGGAAATGGAAATTATTAATAAAATGAGATATCAACTCACATGCATTAAAACGGCTACTGCCAAAAACAAACAGAAAATAGCCAGCGTTGGCAAGGATGTAGAAGGAAAAATTGTGCATTGATGTTGATGGTAGAAATATAAAATGGTACAGCTATTATAGCAAAAAGTATAGCAGTTCCTCAAAAAATTAAAAATAGAATTACTTTATAATCAGCATTTTCGCTTCTGAATATATACCCCAAAGTATTGAAAGCAGAGTCTCACAGAGATATTTGTATATTCATGTGCATAGCAACAGTATTCTCAATAGATAAAATGTGAAAGAAAACTAAGTGTCCATCAACAGATGAAAGAATAAGCAAAATGTGGTACAGTTGGCATTTCATATCAACAGGTTACATACATAGATTGAGCCAACTACAGATCAAAATATTAAAAAGATCAAAAATATTCTTTTAAATTAAGAAAAACACAGTAAAACTTATGAGATACCATGATGAGAGGGATAGTTATAGAATTGCACACATACACATCAAGAAAACAGAGATCTCAAGAAAATAGTCTAACATTGCACATAAGGGAGCTAGAAACACAAGAACAATCCAATGCCAAAGCAAGTAGAAGAATGGAAATTATCAAAATAACTTTAAAAACTTAATGATATAGAAACCAAAAAGTACAAAAGATTACAAGCCAAAAATATGATTCTTTGAAAGAGTAAATAAGGTTGATAGACCCTAGACCAGATTAAAAAGGAGAAAGAAAGAGATAATATTTAAATAAACACAATCAGAAACAAAAACGGTGATGTTACAACTGACCCTGAAGAAATACAAAAAATTGTAAGGATTACTATAAATATTTGTATGTGATATGCTAGAAAACCTGAAATTCCTGACAACACACAACCCCTGAAGATTAAAACAGGAATAAGTTGAAACTCTAAGCAGATCAATAATAATTCAAGAAATTGATTCAGTAATAAACCTCTCCACCAAAAAATCCCTGGGCCAGATGGTTTCTCGGCTGAATTCTACTAGAGACCCAAGGGAAAGCTGATACCAATTTTATTGAAAGTTTTCCAAGGAATCGAGAAAGAAGGAAGTCTCCCAAGTTCATTCTATGAAGCCAATATCATTTTGATACCCAAATGGCAAAGACCTCACAAGAAACTAAAACTTCAGACCAAATTCTCTGATGAACATAGATGCAAAATTTTCAACAAAATACCAGCAAATTGCACCCAAAAACACATTGTAAGTTTCTTTCATCATGAACAGGTAGGTTTTACTCCTGAAACACAGGGCTAGTTCAACATAGGCAAATCAGTAAATGTAATCCACCGCATAAACAGAAGTAAAACCAAAAACTACATGATTATCTCAATAGATGCAGTAAAACATATGATAAAATCCTACATCCCTTCATGATAAAATCCCTCAACCACTTAGGAACTGAAGGAACTTCCTCAAAATAAAAAGAGCCATCTCTAACAAACTCACAGCCAACATGATACTGAATAGGTAGAAACTAGAAGCATTTCCCTAAGAACTGAAACAAGCCAAGAATATACACTTTCACCACCCAGAGCATTCAGGCAAGAGAAAGAAATAAAAAGTACCCAGATAGTAAAAGAGGAAGTTAAATTATCTCTCTTCACAGATAATATGACTCTATATTGAGAAAACCCTAAAGATTACACAGACACACACACACACACACACACACACACACACACACACACACCTCTTAGCACTGATAAATTACTTCAGTTGGGTCTCAGGATACAAAATCAATGCAAAAATGTCAGTTGCATTTCTATATACCAACAACAAACAGGCTGAGAATGAAATCACAATCTCATTCACAATAACCACAAAAATTAAAATACCTCAGTATTCATCTAACCAAAGAGACCAAAGATCTTTACAGTGAGCAGTATAATACTCTGCTCAAAGAAATCAAAGATGACACAAGCAAATGAAAGGACATCACATGCTCGTGGACTGGAAGAATCAAAATCATCAAGATGTTCATTCTACTCAAAGTAATCTATAGATTTAATGCAATCCCTATCAAACTACCAGCAACATTTTTCATAGACCTAGGAAAGACAATGCTTAAATTTATATGGAAGCAAAATGAACCTGAATAACTAAGGCAAATCTCAGCCAAAAAAACTGATGGTACCATACTCCCAGATTTTAAACTTTACTCCTGGGCTACAATAACCAAAACAGCATGGTACTGGCACAAAATAGACACCTAGACCAATGTAACAGTATAGAGATCCTAGAAATAAAACCACAGACCTTCAACCAACTCATCTTTGACAAAACTGACAAAACAAACACTGGGGGAAAAACTCCTATTTAGCAAATAGTGCTGGGAAAACTCGCTAATCACATGCAGAAGAGTGAAACTAGACCCCTACCTATCACCATATACAAAAATTAACTCAAAAATGCATCAAGGACTTACATATGAAACCTCAGTCTTAAAATCTTAAAAAAAAAAAAAAAAATCTTCCTGAATATCAGCCTAGGCAATGAATTCATGGCCAAGTCTTCAAAAGCAAATGCAACGAAAACTAAAATTAACAAGTGGAAATTTATCAAGTTAAACATATTTGCAGAGTAAAAGAATGCAAAAAGAGAGTAAAGAGACAACCCACAGGAGAGAAAAGAAATGTTTGCAAGCCATGCATCCAACAAAGGTCTAATATTGGCATATAAGAGGCACTCACATGAATTGACAGGGAAAAAAATAACTCCATTAAAAAGTGGGCAAAAGATAGAGACACTTGTCAAAGAAAGACATACAAGCTGCCAATAAACATGAAAAAAATGCCATCGTTAATCATCAGAGAAATGCAAATTAAAACTACAGCGAGATACCATCTCACACTGGTCAGGATGACTATTAAAAACTCAAAAAAAATTGGTATTGGAAAAGATATTGGAAAATAGGTATTGGAAAGGCTGCAGAGAAAAGAGCACTTCTACACGGTAGGTGGGAATAAAAGCTAGTTTAACCATTGTGGAAAGCAGTTTAGAGATATAAGAGATATATCAAAGAACTAAAAATAGAGCTGCCATTTGATCCAACCATCCCACTCCTGGAAATATACCCAAGGAACACAAATTTCTATATTAAAAAAAAAACACCCCTGCATGTGTGTTTATTGCAGGACTATTCACAATAGCAAAAACATGGATCCAACACAGATGCCCATTGAAGGTAGACTGGGTAAAGAAAATGTGGTACATATACATGATGAAATACTGTGCAACCATAAATAAGAACAAAATTATGTCTTTTGCAGCAAGATGGAAGCAGCTGGAGACCATCACTCTAAGTGAACTATCACAGAAACAAAAATCTGAGCACTGCATGTTCTCACCCATAAGTGGGCACTAAACATTGGGCATGTGGGCACAACAGAAACATCAGATGCTGGGCACTGCTGAAGGAGCGTGGGAGAAAGAGACAATAAGGGACATCAAACCACTAATTGAGCACCATCCCCAACACTGGGGGTGGAGGGTTTGTCAGTAACCCAAACTTTGCCATCACACAATATACTTACGTAGAAAGTCCTCACATGTACCACACAATTTTCAAAAGTAAAAAATAAAAAAAAACAATATAATACCACTAAGAACAACACAGTATAAAAATTATTTACATAGCATTTACATTGTATTCCTCATTATACATAGCCTGGAGTTGAATTTATACTCAATATTTATGTGTAGGTTATATGCAAATACTACATTATTGTATATAAGGAATCTGTGCCTATGCAGATTTGGTGTCTGCAGGGATCCTGGAACTAATCCTGCACAGATACTAACAGAGGATTGAATATACATACAATGGAATATTATCTAGTCATAAAGAGAAATGAAGTTCTACCATATGCTGTAACAGAGATGAACCTTGAGGGCATTATGCTAAATTAAATAAGCCAGTCACAAAAAGACAGATGTTGTATGATTCCACTTATCTCAGGTACTTGAAGTAGTCAAAATTAAAGAGACAGAAAGCAGAATGGTGGTTGCTAGGAGCTGGGAAAGGGGAGAATGGACAGATATTTTTTAATAGGTATAGAGTTTCAGTTTTATATGATGAAAAGTATTATGGAGATGGATGGTGGCAGTGGTTACACAACATTATAAATGTAGTTAATACCACTGAACTATATACTTAAAGTGGTGAATTCTGCATGCATATTTTACCATAATAAAAAGTTGGGGGAAAAACCCATTGTAGTTTTATGAACTAACATTGATCAATCTAAAATTGAAATCCAGAATACAGCTCTATTCATATAGCATCACAAAATTAAATGCTTAGAATACATTTTAAATGAACACTGCAAAACTGAAAAGTTTTCTGAGAAAAAGATAAAGATTATCTAAATCAACAAAGATAGTTTTCATGTTCATGGATTAGAAGACTCAATATGTTAAGATGGCAATGATTCCAAGTTGATCTATGCAGAAAACACCATCTCTAACAAAATTCCAGCAGCCATTTTTTTCAGAAATTGATAAGATAATATTAAAATCTATGTGAAAATATGAAGAATCTAGACTAGGCAAAAAGAGCAAAGTTAGAGGACTTATGCTTTCCAATTTCAAAGCCTGGTACAAAGCCACAGGACACAAGTCAGTGTGGCAGTAGAGTAAGAATAAACTATCATTTCAGTAGAACAGACTTGAGAGTTTAGAAATAAATTTGTGGACAACTGATTTTCAACAAAGATGATCTGGTAATTCAATGAAGAAAAAATAGTCTTTTCTGTAAATGGTGCTGGGACAACTGAGTATCTATAAGTAAATATCTTATTTCATACCATAAATCAAAAGTAAACAAAAGTATAAAATATGCCTAAATGTAAGACAAAAGCTATAAAACTGTAGGAAAAACAAACTGAAAATCTGTGTGACCATAAGCTAAGAAAAAAATTATTAGATACAACATTAAAAGCATTTGTTGAAAAAAAAAAGATAAATTGGATTTTATCAAAAGTAAAAACTGCTTTGTTTCAAAACACTTCATTAAGTAAATAAAAATATAAGTCACAGCCTGGGAAAAAACATTTGCAAATAAGATATCTGAGATAGGGTGTGAAGCCAGAATAAATGTAAAGGAAACACTTAAAAGTCATTTGTAAGAAAACAACTCGATTTTTAAAGTGGGCAAAAAATAGGAATACACATTTCACAAAAGAAGATATATAAATGGCTAATAGGTTCATTAAAAATTACTCAACATCAGTAAGCATTAGGAAAATTAAAATTAAAATCACAATAAGATACCATTTCCTCTTTTCACTAAAATATTAGTGTGGTAGGCAGAATTCCAAAAATGATTCCCACTCACCTAAAAACGTCTCCCTTGTGTAATCCTCTCCCATTTGAGTATGAACAGAACCTATGAATATAATGAGATAGTATTCCAGTAATTATATTACCTTACATGACAAAAAAGATTATCCCATTAGTCTTAATCTAATCATATGAACCTTTTAATAGCTAATAATTTTCTTCTGTTAGTCAAAAAAGTGAGCAAGATTTGAAGTTTGAGTACCGGGCACACTGTTGTGATTTGTAGACTGAAGGAAGTCCCACGAAAAGGAATATTAGTGGCCTCTAAGAGCAGAGATTGTCCCCTTGCTAGAAGCCAGCACAGGGACATCAAACCTATAATCTTAAGGAACTGGATTCTGTCAAGAATCTTAATAAATTTGGAAGTGGATTTTTCACCAGGGCTTCAGTCTGATGAACACCTTGATTTTGACTGTGTAATACCCTTCCTAAATAAGTTAGCAACACATCTTTCCCCTCCTACCATTCTCTGTCTCCTTTATGACATGCATTTGTTTAATTGGTTATGGTTTCTCTATTTGTCATCAGAACATAACTTTTATGAGAGCAGGGAGTGGGTTTTGTCCTCTGCTATATTTCTTTTTTTTTTTTTTTTTTTTTTTAGTTTCATGTGATTTTTTTTTATTTTATTTTTTTAAATTATGGTATTATGGGGTACAGTTAGGGGTTAGGCATACAAAAATGCTTCGTTCAGGCACCCTTGATGATAAGAGGTGTCTCCCCATCCCCAGACAGATATTTATCACCATTAATCCCATCG